>BEXV01001925.1:0-18631 GCA_003118195.1 Hemicentrotus pulcherrimus | reverse complement strand
TACCTATGTCCAAGTTAAATGTTCTACTCTGTACCCATCTGTATCTTATTGATGTTTATAATGTGTAATCTTGTACCGACATGCAAATGAAACAAATTTCCAATCATTGGACAATAAATATGAATATGAATATATGAATTTACAAGACTGCCAGATCTCACTTGCGCCAAGTTACTGGGTGAGGAATATAACAGTGTATTGAACAAAAGCAGTCAGACAAGCGCACACGCACACGCACACACACACACACACATATATGCACAGGCACACACACCCAAATGAGCATTCCATTCCAGACAAGGCCCACCTAAACGGTTATTTTTTTTTGGGAATTCTTGTTATCTTACGAAAAGTTGAGGGGCCGCTGTCCTCTTGGTGCGTATTGGCGGATGTTGCGCTTCATGATGATGATGATGACGACGATGATGATTATGATGATGATGATGATAATAATGGTGATGATGATGATGATGAAGATTAAGATAATGACAACGATGATGATGATGACATGATTGTGGTAGTGAATGTGTACAAAAAGGGAAAGTTTTTTAGGGTTATGCCACTTAAACATTCAGCGATCTTGATTAAAATCAATGGTCAATCAGAAGAGGGGTAATTATGAAGGAATGGTCAACGTGTGTGTTGTGTGTGTGCGTGTGTGTGTGTCTGTGTTTTTTTTTTGTCTGTCTGGATAATTAGATAATTAAAAAAAACTTTGTTCAAATCATTATTTTATTCCTTATGTACTGGGAGGATAACTCTATCAAGACATATCATTAAACTCATGATTAAATATTCATACTTCAAACAATACAACTTTTAAAAAGTGGCACATTTTTTTCTGACACACTCTGTAGATGTCCTCTGGTATCCACATCTCGTGTATTTAAATGTGCGTTGTACATTTCAGATTGCCGCCGTGAGGGACCCGCACGGGCAATATTCACTTTAAATGGCCCCCGGACGGCAGACGCCTATCGTTGTGCATATCACCCGGGGCTCTTGAGGGGCCCGTTGGGGGCACCGTAGGGTACACGTACGGAACCCGTGAGCACTGCAAGGCGCCCGTTAATATTTTTCATGAGAATTGACCCCCCAAATCGTGAGGGGCCCGTCCGGGCATCATCCGGAGCCCGCATGGGACCCGTAAGGTGCCCTACGGGCCCTTTACGGGCTTTCTACGGCCAAACGGTCTGATAAAAACGCCGGGAGAATTGGGAGCAGCGAACTCAGCACCACGGCGCCCGTAAGGCTTAAAAAACTGTCCCGGCGCCCGTAGGAACTTTACGGCAACCGGCCGGACACCGGCCGAAAATTCCCAAAATGTCTGATTTTACTCGCCGTACGGGCCCCGGAGTGTATATGTGAAAGCCCCATTTAAGAGAGTAAACATTTTTGGGGGTAAACAGATCACGTGTTTCAGATTTAGAAATCCTATCTTGTAAATGACGACTTAACGCGTACTCAATAGCTCTGAGGGTACAAATACATATCATACTGTTTCACAAGCAAAATTGACATTGGATATGAATATTTAGAACGTTCTTGCAAAACCAAAGGTAAGCCAAGTACCATATAGAACAGCGTGATACAATCGTAGCCATAATGATAGAGATGATAGTATTACTCTTAGATGGTATTATTTATATGTTTACGTTCATATTACGGTCGGTGAGAAAAAAGAGATACTTATTTGTACACTCCAAACGATGGTATTATCTAGAGTCATTCAAACGTTCTGAACTTGTCACACCAGCAGATAACTTTTAGATGTTCATATCATCACGATTTTATACCAATATCTCCTTCAGTTTTTAGTGAGAACCTTTAACTATTAACAAAGATGCTTAAAAGTCTAACGAATGTTGTTACAAGAATAAAACATCTTTTTCTGAGCCCAATTTTACTATCATGTCGTATGTAAGATTTTTATGCTACACATTGTGGCTTCATATTCAGACTGATAGGGACTTCCTCAGTAATCAACTTCAAGTCATCTATTTGTCGAAATGTAACCAAACATATTCAATATAGATTCAAAATCGGTTACTTGTCTTTAAGATTTAGATTCGATGAAATTAAATTTCTAAACAATATACCTTAAAGCCACAGGTTAATTCGAAATTGAAAAGTTTCAAACAAAATAATTATAAAGAGGAAAAAGTAGTTAATCGCCTGTATTTTCTTAGTCTAATCAATATCGGCATACAACGCATCTACACTGGCTTCCTCATCCTTATACAAGGTTGATGTCTGTCCTGCTTCTGGAGTGGCCTTCGAGGTATTCCTCTTGGGTCCTTCATCTGGTATGTCATAGAGCGGAATCTCCTCTGCATCACCCCCTGATCCTGGCATCTTGACATTCTCATACTGGTCCCCTTGCTGAAGTGTATCCCTGTTCAGCTCGTGTTGAGTGATGATAGCACTGTTGCCATAGAGATGATCTGATTGGGAAGATCTATCAGTAACGTTTGATGTTGATTTTGACTCACGATTGGTGATTACCCTTTTGTCCGGCATGGCATAGAGTGCGTTGTCAAGCGGACCTTCCATTCTTGAGATGGAGCTACCAGCGATCTTGTCTCTAGAATCGTAGAGAATATTGTCAATCATTTCAACATCTTCAGGATGATCTGCACTTCGTCGATCCAAGCAGGTTTCCCTCAATTTCTTAATGGAAATAGCGTACTGTGGACCCTTCTGATATCCATCTTCTATCGATTCGTAACAAACTTCAGGATGCTCCTTTTCAATCGACGCATTGCCATTTTGTTTACTTTCTTGTCGATCTTTCGTTTTCTTATATCGCAGAACAGTGATTACAATCAGTACTAGCATGAAGACAGATCCAGGAATGACGATAATCAGGGTTATATTACCACCCCTCGTATTTTTGTCCGAGCTGGCATTCTTGTTCTTTGGTGTGTGATGTTTCGTTGTAGAGATTGATGTAGATCTACCGGCCGGCAATTGTTTTGTTGAAGCTGTATATAATAATGTCTGTGGTCTTTTTTGTGTCGTATGTTTAAAAGAAGTCGTTGATAGCGTAGTCGTGGGAAAGGAATGTGATGTGGGCTGAGTTGCTAGCATGCATGTGACCCTCGTCTCCGCCTCAATTGGCAGATAGAATTCTGAAGAAAGCCAGTTTAATTCAGTCACAGTAACCGAAAAAGAAAAGATGTTTTCATCAATTACAGCCTTCCGATATGTGTTCTCATTTAAAATGATAGATCGAGAAAGTGTCTGGCTTGTCCAATAATTATCTAGGGTACAAATCACTTTTATTTTATCCTGATGTGAATGGGTAGCTACAATGCAATTTGAACATTTGATGACACGTAAGTCATACGAAATAACTTCGTCGTTATGAAAGTCACGACATTGGAAGGTAGCTGAATCATTCATTCTGATGTTAGAAATGTGTATATTGTTAGAATCACGATATCCACTGTAGGTATCAGCTTGTGTGAAACGAGGATCATTGATTACAACTTTCACATAGTTGGCAATTAATGTCCCATTTCTATACCAACTTTTGTAGTTATCATCAACAACATCAGGTCGATAACAGCTTAGTGTGACATCATCTCCGATGTTAGCTAATCTTAGTGTTATATTACCTTCCACTATATATGCAAGATCCACACAGAAGAGTACAACAACCACAGTAACAAAAACACAAAACACCTGCGATCGAATGGACGCCATCTTGGAACCAAGTTTAGTGAACAATGATGAAAAATCCAATACTAAGAAGACAATATTGTATTGGATGCGCTTTCATCGCTGCGAAATGATGTAAGTGAAGTTTTTATCTCGCGGCGGTAATCTAGTATCTGAAAATATTGCTTTGATTTGTTATAGACGGTGAGGTATTACAATGACTGTTTGACCAGTGTCTGCATTCGATGATATAGTTCTTGAACTCGATGACGGAAATAACGTTTTGAAGCAGGATGTGATGAAAGCGCATGCGCAGGATTTGGCCGGTTTAATGAGGAGAAATATGTATTTCCCATCATTTTTTGTAAAACCGTGGCGTAGTAATTCGTTAATTTCGTGCGTTAGGTTCACGATATATTGTAAAATGAATGAAATTGTCATTTATCACATTGCTTGATCCCTACCTCCAGATATCAATGATCGGTGTTAGCAATGATCTTTGGCGATTTTAATGTCGAATCTTTTCTGACAATGATCTGGATACTTATCCCAGTAATGAACCTTTGTTACTCGTAATAATGGTGATGAGTCTCGTATTCATTAGTTTCATAACATTTCTTTAATCATCATGCAAATAACGTTACGTCATGTCTGAAGTGCCGTGGCAGTGAAGGTTCCAAAAGATTTCAACACTGGAAAAAAAGATACCCCAAATGTCGGAAGCTAGATCTTCATATTACATGTAACTCATTTGTTAATAGAATATTATTTTTTTGTTTTAAATTATTCTATTGCAACCGGTGAATGTATTCTGCCCTCTTGAGTCTAGATGTGTTGAGATTTCAACATTGCTTAACAAGGAAATAACATGTCTTGTAGTAAATACAATAGTATTAAAAGTGGATCCATCGACTGGCCAATTACATTCGATCACTTAAAAGCCTAACAAAACAAAAAATTGTATGCATAGAAAATATCTTGTTAGCATTGTAATATGTAAGATGATTGGTTATATCATGACCAACCTTGAGTTGACACTTATTCTCAGAAAGTAGGCGTGGCATAGATAGTTTCAGTATCGCACACAAAAGTGGTAGTGTCTTTTTTTAAGAATTTCCTTGTTCGGTACTTAAATAAATTTGATTCTCATAATTGTCATTAACGATCAGGACTGAAAATTCATAGATGCCTTTAAAACAAATTCTCCATTGCGTCGTATTTCCAAGGTTGCAAAAGACGTAAATGAGAATTACGTTTTAGTTGTAAATGTCACAATTATAGACCGATTTAGAAAATCCGGATTAAGACAGTTTTCTTCCATTCTTGACGAAATAACCAAACTAACTTATCATTTTTACTTAGTGCTCAAATTTACAACAAATTACAACATGAAACATATTTCTTTTATCCAAAGACCGAGTAAGAGCTTGTTGAAAAAAAATCAAATGATAACAAAGCATGGTAAAATTGTTAATAGTTAAAAGAGTATCAGTATTTGGTGACAGGTACTTTAAGTGAGTAAACATTTTGTTTGGGGGTAAAAAAAAATCCTATGTTTCTAATTTAGAAATCCATGACGACTTACCGCGTACTCAATAGCTCTGCGTACAAATACATATCATACTTTGCACAAGCTAAATCGTCATTGGATATGAATATTGAGAACGTTCTTGCGAGATATAAAGTAAGGCACGGGATGACCCATATACAATAAACTATTTAAGAAAGTAAGAAAACTAGCTGGTGAGAAGGATAAGATACAGCTAGCAGCCAAGAACAAAGAGGGGGTTCTCAAGACTGCTCCATGCAGGAGATGTTTTAGATTGCTGGAAAGAACACTTCAGTACCCATCTGAATACAGAGTTTCCGAGAGACATCAACATATTTCACAATAAACCTGAACCTCCTCCTACTGAAAACCACTACACCTTTTACCATAGAAGAGGTTAAAGCTGCGATCAATGCTCTAAAGTATAACAAAGCAACTGGATTTGATAACACAGCAGCTGAAACACTGAAAGACGGTGGTCCAGCAATGGCACAAATCCTGCTGAAGATCATCAACACTGCTTTTAGGCAAGACAAGACACCAGTTGAGTAGAGCAAAGGCCTTATTACCCCTTTGTACAAAAATGGGATAAAATTGACCCAGCTAACTACCGAGCCATAACACTGCTATCAGTGCCGGCTAAAGTTTTCTGCAGGATGGTGCTCAGTATGATCCAAGAGACAAGTGAAGGGCATTTATCTGAAGAGCAGTGTAGATTCCGGAGCTCCAGAGGAACCACTGATGCTATTTTTATTGTCAGGCAAGTGCTGGAGAAGGCCAAAGAGAGACATATCCCCATCCATTGGAACTTTGTGGACTTCAACGCAGCATTCGATACTGTCTGGAGGGATGCTTTATGGAAGTGCCTTCTTTCAATAGGAGTTGAGAAGAACCTGGTTGACCTCATTACGTTTAAGTATGATCAGACCAAATGTGCTGTCATCGTAAATGGTAAAGTTACGGAATGGTTCCAAGTTATAACAGGCGTCAGGCAAGGCTGTCTTCTTTCCCCAAGTCTGTTCAACATCTTCCTTGAGTTCGTGATGGCAGATGTCAAAAACCTAGACAGTGGAGTTCAGATGGGTGGCATACGCATTAACAACATCCGCTATACAGATGACACCACTTTACTCGAACTCATCTATGACAAACTCCAAATAAGCTGGTGGAAGTCTGTGGTAAATGGGGAATGAAAATCAACACAGCTAAATGCAGAATCATGACAAACGATGATGAGGAGATTTAAATAGATGGCAACCCTATAGAGAAGGTATATAAGACTCTGTCTTCCTTGGAAGTGTAGTCCCATTGGTTATCAAGGATGTCAAGAGACGCACAAATCTAGCTTACACGGCATTTGGCAGACTGACAAACAATTTATGGACCAACCAAGATATTTCAAGAGCCCTGAAGGTCAGGATTTATAAAGCTCTCATTCTTCCTATAGCCACCTACGGGTCAGAGACATGGACGTTAAGGAAAACTAACCGGGATAAACTGGAAACCTTTGAGATGAGATGTATGCGGACAATAGCAGGAGTCCATCTTCTAGATAAAGTTAGAAGCGTAGACATCAGAAAGTCATTGAAAATCTCCAATACAATAATGACGAAATATCCAACCGCCGCCTGAAATGGTTTGGACATTTGGTTCGAATGCCACAGGAACGCAAGGAGCGCAAGGGGACACTCCGTCCTGTGCACTTAAGTTAAGTTAAGTCAAGTCCTACAATAATAGCCATGACATAGTAAAGATAGGTCATTGATGGAGGTCCAAACGTAATTACTCTAATAGATGGCACCGATTATAATTAATGTTCATATTACGGTTGGTGAGAAAGAAGAGAAACTTATTTTCTAGATTATAAAAGAGAACATAGTATTTTAGTCATTTTTGTTTTTAACGAATCTACAGAAAGCAGTTTCAATGGCCATGTGCATCACATTTTGAATTAAGCGAACATAACAATGACATGTTACATTATTCTAACGAGATTTCTGTAGGCAAACGATTGGCTACTCAAGTAATACCATGTAGTTGATTTCTTGAAAGTCTCTACATTCATGTTATATATATACGTATAACTTTAAGGTCACCAACAAGCAATCAATGACGATGAATTTAAAAGTAAGCAGATGCAATCCACCTCCTCCTACCTTGCAGAAATATAGAAATGAAACAATTTCATCAGACAACACTCTTTTTGTCTCCCTTTATATATATACATATATATATATATATATCATTTTTTTTGTGTACCTCTTTCTGGTTTTTGCCGCCGGCAGACACATTCGCCGATTTTACTGTACCTGGCCCGAAAAAAAAATATCATTCAAAAGTATGATTTTATCAGTATACAGTTACATCTTGAAAGCAATGGTGGGATCATGGTTGAGAAGAAGGATCTAGGTTTCCACGGGTAGGATGTCATGCCATTTAGACACATTGAAATCCCACGTGGNAAAGTTTCTTGAACGTGTCGCATTCACCGTCATATACGATTTTACATCTCTTTTTAAGGCGTTAGTGAAAACATTTACAATTCAAAAAGATGCTTAAAGTAGATATTAATTGATTTGTTTTAAAACTAACTTTATTTTCAAAATTCAATGCTTGGAAACATTCGACGTAATGATTATTATAAATCACAAAAACGCTTAAATACAGCCCCGGCATATCACCTGAAGAGCTCTCCGAACGCTGCTGAGATGTGTGAGATTCCAGTATGGACATGATTTGTAGAAGCAGACGATGTCCCATGACATCTCACACATTTTCAGTGCCTGTGTTTTCATCTTCTCTTGAGTCCTTTCTCTTACTTCACTACCGTCAGGCTAATGTATAATCTATCGTCTCACTCTAAACCCCGCGCATGGTTTTAGTTTGATGACAAATGCAGCGATACAAAAATAACGGAATTTGTCGCTTGTAAACAAAATAAGACGCCATTGTATATTCAGCTGCACACACCGCGGTATGTTCGGCGTTTCAAGAGGGACCGAATGCCGTCCTTAATATCATTCCAGCGGGGTTTTCAATTTGAAAGTCTGGTTTCTTTGATTGTTGATTAACCCCTATCCTGTGTATTTACAAGCAAAAGATTTTAGTTATCAGAATCGGGTTATATCCAATTTTAAATGGTTTGAAATGCCATTACATGTTCGTTTTTTAGGGAAATGTCGTCTGCTTGGGCAGTATTGGTCCATATAGTGACGTCATTAAAACATCGTTATTTTTTCCGGCGAATCTCTCGTATATCCCAGCTGCTATGGAGGTAGTTGTATTTGTATTTTTTATAAATTACCCGATATGTAGTTGACCTAATACGTGTACGATGGCCATCTGTTAGCTTACCAGTTTATAGTAATACATTCTTTGACATATTTGTAATTTTCTTTGAATTTCACCTTTAACACTCTAATAGCAGCCGATGTTGTGACAAGATATAAACACATTTCGGAACTCCTTCTTCCTATAATGTTGTATGTAAGATTTTCAAGCTACACAATGTTACTTCAATATTCAGACGGATAGAGCCTCTCCCAATAATCATCTTTAATGACGCCGTTATGGCAGCCATGCTAAAACCGTGCTAATAAGTGCATTGAGACGTTATAATGTTTTATGCGCTATACAAGAACCGATTATCATCATTATCATTCATTAAATCTTTTGTCAAAATTTAACCAGACCTAGTTCAGTACAAGTTGGCTCAAAAATCGGCAGCTTGGCTTTAGATGCACAATCTTTAAGATTTTGATTTGATGAAATTAAAGTTCTCAGCAATATATTTTTGAGCCACAAGTTAATTCAAATTTGAAGAGTTTTTAACAAACTAATAATGAAGAGGAAAAAACAGTTAATCGCTTATATTTTCTTAGTTTAATAAATCTCAACATATAACACATCTACACTGACTACCTCCTCCTTAGACAAGGTAGGTGTATTTCCTGGTTCTAGAGTGGCCTTCAAGGCATTCTTCGTGGGTCCTTTATCTGGCATGTTATAGAGCGGAATCTCCTCGGCACCACCCCCTGATCCTGGCATCTTGGCATTATCATACTGGTCTCCTTGCTGAAGGGTATCCCTGTTCAGCTCGTGTCGAGTGAGGATGACACTTTTGCCATAGCGATGATCTGAATTGGAAGATCTACCGGCAACTTTTTATATTGATTTTGATTCACGATTGGTTCCCCTCAATTCCATAATGGAAGTAGCATACTGTGGACCCTTCCGAGACTCATCTTCAATGGATTCGTAACAAACTTCAGAATACTCCTTTTGATCTGCATGATCTGCACTTCGTTGATCCGAGCTGTTTTCCCTTGATTTCATAATGGAAGTAGCATACTCTGGACCTTTCTGAGATCCAACTTCAAACGATTCGTAACAAACTTCAGGAGTCTCCTTTTTAATCGACGCATTGCCAATGTGTTTATTTTCTTGTCGATCTTTCGTTTTCTTATATCGCAGAATAATGATTACGATCAATATCAGAATTAAGACAGAACCAAGAATGATGATAATCAGGGTTATATTGCCATTCCTCGTGTTTTTGTCCGAGCTGGCATTCTTGTTCTTTGGTGTGTGATGTTTTGTTGTAGAAATTGATGTAGATCTACCGGCCGGCAATTGTTTTGAAGCTGTATATGATAATGTCAATAGTTTATTTTGCGTCGTTTGTTTCAGTGAAGTCGTTGATAGCGTAGTCGTGGTAAAGGAGAGTGGCGTGAGCTGAGTTGGTAGCATGCATGTGATCCTGGTCTTCTCCTTAATTTGCAGATAGAATTCTGAAGGAAGTCTGTTTGATTCAGTCACAGAAATCGTAAAAGACAAGACGTTTCCTTCAATAATTGCAGCCTTTCCATATGCGTTCCCGTTTAAAAATATGTATTTAGAAAACACCTGGCTTGTCCAATAATTATCTAGAGTACATATCACTTTTATTTTATCTGGAATTGAATGAGTTGCTGTAATGCAATTAAAACATCTTATGACATGTAAGTCATACGAACGAATTTCTTGGCCATATAAGTCACGACATTGGAAGGTAGCTGAATCGTTAATTCTAATGTTAGAAATGTGTATATTGTTAGAATCAGCCGGACCATTGTTGGTAACACCTTGTGTAAAACGAGGATCATTGATTGCAACACCGTTCCAGTTGGCAATAAAAATTCCATTTCTATACCAGTTTTTGGTAGATATCATAACCAGGATCAGGTCGATAGCATCTGAGTGTGATATCATCTCCGATGTTAGCTAGTCTAAGTATAACATCACCTTCCACTCTATATGCAAGATCCACACAGAAAAGTACAACAAACGCAGTCACAAAAACACAAAACACCTTCGATCGAATGAACGCCATCTTGGAACCAAGTTTAGTGAACAATGAAGACAAAATCCAAAACTTAGAAAGCAATATTGAGAGTGTTTTCATCGCTACGGAACAATGTAAGTGAAGTTTTTCTCTCGCGGCGTCAATATAGTATCTGAAAGCATCGCTTTGATTTGTGTAAGACGGTGAAGTATCACAAGGGCTTTTTGACCATTTTCTGCATTCGATGATGTAGTTCCTGAACTCAATGGTATATGGCGGAAATTGTTGTGAACCGGGGTTTTGAAGCAGGTTGTGATGAAAAGGGCGTGCGCAGGTTTGGGCCGATTTGAAGAAGCGAACTTTTTTTGATGTTCTGAAACTTTTGTCAAAAACCTCATCACGACAAATCATCGAAATATTTATTTCCCATCATGTTTTGTCACTATAGTGGCGTAGTATTACATTAATTTCATGTGTTAGGTTCACGCTATATTGTAAAATGAATAAATTTTTCACATTGCTTGACCCGTACCTCCAGATACCAATGATCGGTGTTAGAAAGATCATGGCGATTTTAATGTCAAATCTATTTCTGACGATGATCTCGATACGAATCCCATGCATTGAACCTTTGGTACTCGTAATAGTGATGAGTCTCGCATTTATTAGTTTAAACGATAAATCTGTAACGATCATGAAAATAACGTTACGTCACGTCTGAAGTACTGCGGCGGAACCAGGTTCTAAAAGAATTCACTTTTATAGTACATGTCTTTCGTTTACAATATCGCACAAAACATTAAGTGTTTTTTTTCCTTTAAGATAAATTAAAATGATGTCATTAACAACGTTGAAGTTAGCTCATTAGAAGAACCTCTTACCCAACTATACACAATGGAGAATACGGTTTATATATAAATATTCTTTGCCATAAAGAGCGGCACTAATTACTATTACTACTACGCCTGTAATACAAATAATACAAATATATGTCTCGTTATATTTAGCACTTTACAAACCTGGTCATGTGTTTCAGTCAAGCACACAGTGTGCACCATCTTCACGCGGGGGTGGGGGTATATTCGTTCCATATTGTGACGATACGGACAAGTATTATTACATATTCCCCAATTTAATTCAAACAGTATTTTTCCTTTTCTATAACTATTGACAAGTTGAGAAAAAACATTTATTTTGTGTTTTAAGCTTATTTATTTGCAACTTTTATCATTTACCTTGGATGTTAATGTACAGGTTGCGCGGAGATAAAAAAATATTTTGATGATACGCTTACTTTATTAAAATATCATTCATCTGAGTACAAATGCATATACACGTTTTTATCGACAAATATAATAGACACATACCATGGTCGATATAATACACTATATAGTTTCACTTTTCTGTTATAAAATGTCTAATAAGGTAGGCCCTACTTATATAATCCTACTTCTCATGTTTATTATTAGCGATCGGGCCTGATAATTCATAAATGCCTTCTTTAATATTTTCTCACGTGCCTCATTTTTGTCAATGTTGCAAAAAACATAAACCATGAAATTTCGTTATCGTTTCAAGTGTCAAGATTAAAGACCCATTTAGGAAATCCGGAATAACACAGATTTCTTCCATTCTTGACAACAGAACCATATTTTACCGAGTGCACAAATTTACAACATTGTTTACAACATGAAACATTTTTATAATCCAAAGACTGAGTAAAACCTTGTGAACAAAAAAATGTAATGATGCAAAGCATGGTCAAAATGTTAATAATTAGTAGACTACCAGTATTTGGTGACAGGTACTTTAAGAAGGAAACATTTTTTTGGAGTAAACGAATTCTGTGTTTCTGAAATAAAAATCATTATTTTTACCTAGTGCACACATTTACAATGCTGTTTATGTAAGTGATCAGGACCGAGGATTAATAGATGCATTCGTTAATATCTTCTAACTTGCCTCGTTATTTGCAAGGTCACAAAAGACGTAAAACCATAAATTTGCGTTATCGTTTCAAATGTCATGACTATAGGTCGATTTATAATATCCATATTAAGACGGATTTCTTCCATTCTTGCGAAAGAACCAAAGTTACTTATTATTTTTTACCTAGTGCACACTTTTCCAATACTCTTTATGTACAACATAAAACATTTCTATAATCCAAAGACTGAGTGAAACCTTGTGAACAAAAAGATGTAATGATGCAAAGCATGGTAAAAATGTTAATAATCAAAAGAGTACAAGAGTTTGGTGACTGGTACTTTAAGAAAGAAAACATTTTTGGGGGTAAACAAATTCTGTGTTTCTGATATAGAAATCATTATTTTTACATAGTGCACACATTTACAATACTCTNACTATGCGGGCAAGTATAATCACATGTTCCCCACTTTATTTCAAACAATACTTTTCCTTTTCTATAATTATTGAGAAGTTAAGAGTTGTTTGTGCTTTATGCTTATTTATTTGCAAGTTAAATAATTTACCTAGGATTTTCATCTACAGATTGCACGGAGATAAAATATTTTGATGATACGCTTACTTTATTGAAATATCATTCATATGAGTACAAATGCATATAAACGTTTTTATCGACAAATATAATGGACACATGCCATGTTGAAGATATTACACTATAGTTTCACTTTTCCGTTGTGAAATATCTAATAATTCTTATTAGTGATCAGGACTGAGGATTCATAGATTCCTTCTTTAATATCTTCTCACTTGCTTCGTTTATTGCAAGGTCGCAAAAGACGTAAAATCATAAATTTGCGTTATCGTTTCAAGTGTCATGACTATAGGCCGATTTAGAATATCCAGATTAAAACGGATTTCGTCCATTCTTGACGGAAGAACCAAAGAAACTTATTATTTTTACATAGTGCACATATTTACAATATTTTTTACAACATAAACCATTTCTATAATCTAAAGACTGAGTATATAAAAACTTAATGTTTACAAAGATTACATGACGAAAAAGCATGGTAAAAATGCTAGTAGGCCCAAATAACAGAGTACCAGTATTTTGTGACAGGTACTTAAATAGAGTAAAGATAAATATATATATTTTTTATATTATCTAAACAAATCCTCCGTTTCTGATAGACAAATCGTTATTTTTATCTTGTGAATGACGACTTAGCGAGTACTCTGCGACTCTGCGTATTTTACAAATACAGATTATACTGTTTCGAAAGATAAATAAATCGTCATCGGATATGAATATTGAGAAGCGAAATACAAAGAAAGTATAATGATGTACCATAATTAGCCATGATAGAGAAACTCGCTATTTAAAGGTAATACAAAGTTTTGGGAAATTTTGAAAATTTGGGGGATAATGATTCTTTACTATTTTGACATATTTGAATGCCCATGTGGATGTATAATAAGCACTAAAAAAATTAGCCCCTAAAACACTTCTGCTTTCGAGAAAAAATCGAAAATAAAAATTTATCGGTACTCCCGATAAATTTTGATAAATTTCAAATAGCGCATACGGCCGTACAATGGTAGCTGCGACCTTGAAAATTTCAGAATATGTAGTTGTGATATATACCTACCATACGGGAATAGCTTATTGGTCAAAATTAGTCCAGAAACATTGTTTTATAGCTTAATTAATATTTAGACCTTGAGAGGGCGCTTTACAACATAAAGAATTCATTATTTACAATTTCATAACTTTAGACTTGATTTCAACCGCGACAACGACCACTGCATATTGTAGGATCGCATATGCTTCTAATATGTTCATTTAAATCAAATTCATGACTCCATACCAAAACTTTGTGATACCTTCAAGTTCCTAACGTAATTATGCTTAGATGTTATCGATGTTATATTATTTTATGTTAATATTACGGTCGGTGAGAAAGTAGAGATACTTATTTTCTAGATTATAAAACTGAACATTATATTTTGGACTTATATTTTTTCCTACGAACGAAGAGAAAGAGGATTTATTGGTGCCAGGTAAAATGTCAGAGGTAATATCAGAGGTATAAATGTCAGAGGTACAAACAAAAAATGTCAAAATAATGACATGACATTTTTACACTTGACATTTTTAACTGTGACTTTTTTTTTTTAAACCTCTAAAGTTTTACACCGAGCCGTTTCAAGCAATGACGATGACATGAAAAGTAAGCAGAGGCAATCCATCTCCTTTTACCTCGCAAAAATATAGAAATAAAACCATTTCATCTGATCACACCTTTTTCCCCATTTTTTAAAAAACAGAATCTTTTGTGCACGACATCGGTTCATGATAAGACTTTACAAGAAGAACTGTAATTAGAGTTCAAATCAGTTTTATCTTAATTCCCTTTCTATCTTCAGTGGATAGTTTCGTTGGAGTTTCCTTTAGAATCACAATGCACATAAGAAAACAGTAGTACTGTTTGTACACTCTGGAACCATTCAAAACATTCCAGGACTTGTCACACCAGCAGATAATTTTAAGGTGTTCTATAAGCAATATGCAAGGCAATTTGCCTATAAAGCACATGTTAATTGGAATTCGAAAAGTTTCATACAAAATAATTATAAAAAGGAAAAAGTATTAATCGCCTTTTTTTTCTCAGTCTTATCAATCTCGAAAAACGGCGGCTTGCCTTTGGGTGCGGATCTCTATGATGTATATTTGATGAAATTCGTATCAGGACAATTACCCCCTGGGCAATCACCCCCCGGGCAATTACCCCCGGAAAACTACCCCCGTAGGACGATTACCCCCCGGAAAATTACCCCCCGGAGAATCACCCCCCGAGGACAATTACCCCCCAAGGACNTCCGAGACCGATCTTCAACTGATTCGTAACAAACTTCAGGAGGCTCCTTTTTTCGCGTCGTATTTTCGCGTGGATCTTTCGTTTTCTTATATCGCAGAACAATGATTACGATCAATATCAGAATTAAGACAGAACCATGAATGACGGTAATCAGGGTTATATTGCCATTCCTCGTGTTTGTGTTCGAGGTGGCATTCTTGTTCTTTGGTGTGTGATGTTTTGTTGTAGATATTGATGTAGATCTATAATGCAATTAGAACATTTAATGACACGTAAGTCATACGAAAAAATTTCTACGCCATAAAAGTCACGACATTGGAAGGTAGCTGAATCATTAATTCTGATGTTAGAAATTCGTATGATTTTAGAATCACGATATCCATATGTGTTAGCAACTTGTATAAAACGGGGATCATGGATTACAACACCGTGATAGTTAGCAATTAATGTTCCATTTCTATACCAATTCTTGTAGTTATCATTAACATGATCAGATCGATAGCAGCTTAGTGTAATATCATCTCCGACGTTAGCTAGTCTTTGAATTATATCACCTTCTACTCTATATGCAAGATCCACACAGAAAAATACAACAAACACAGAAACTAAAACACAAAACAACTGCGATCGAATGAACGCCATCTTGGAACCAAGTTTAGAGAACACATATGAAAAATCCAATATTAAGAAGACAATATTAGATGTGCTTTCATCGCTTCGGAACAATGAAAGTAAAGTTTTTCTCTCGCTCCGTCAATCTAGTTACTGATAATATTGCTTTTGATTTGTTAATGACGGAGAAGTATCACACGGACTGTATGACCATTGTCTGCATTCGATGGTATTTATTTATATATATTTACGTTCTCGCGAGATATAAAGTAAGGCATGGGATGACCCATTATGTATAGAACAGCGAGATATAATATGAACACCTGAACAATAATAGCCATGATATAGTAAAGATAGCTCGTTATTTTGAGGTCCAAACGTGATTACTCCAATAAATGGTATTTCTTATATTTTATGTTCATATTACGGTCGGTGAAAAAGAAGAGAAACTTATTTTCTAGATTATAAAAGAGAATATAGTATTTTAGTCATTTTTGTTTTTAACGAATCTCCAGAAAGCAGTTTCAATGGCCATGTGCACCACATTTTGAATTAAGCGAACATAACAATGACATGTTACATTATAACAACAAGATTTCTGTATATACATGTATTAAGGCAAACGATAGGCTACTAAAAAAGTTTCCCTCTAGTTGATTTCTTGAAAGTCTCTACAATCGTGATATACGTGAATAGATTTAAGGTCACCAGCAAGCAATCAAGGTTGATAACTTTTAAAATATAAGCAGAAGCTTAATCCACTTCCTTTAACTTTGCAGAAATGTGGAAATAAAACCATTTCATCTTATTACACCTTTTTTATACAGAATCTTATAAAGTACACGACATTCAAAGACATCGGCTCATGGTAAGACATTATAAAAAGAAATTTGATTAGAATTCCCTTGTAAACTCCGATCCATAGTGAAGTTTTAGTTTTCATTAAAACCAACATATCATATCACCGTAAAGACTTAAGATAACAGTCGTAATGTTTGTTTGCTCCAAACGATGGTATTATCTACAGCCATTAAAGATTTCTGAGCTTGTCACACCAGCATATTCAGGATTTTAAATATCTTTTTAGGGTGTCAGTGAAAATATTTACTATTGAAAAGGATGCTTAACACTCTAATAGCAGCCGATGGTGTGCAATATATAAACACATTTTATGAACCCATTTTTCCTATCATGTTATATATAAGAATTTCATGCTACACAATGTGGCTTCAATGTTCAGATTAGAGCCTCTCCAATAATCATCTTCAAGTAAATTCTTTGTCAAAATGTAAACAAACATAGTTCAGTGTTAGCTCGAAAATTTATGGTGACTAATTTGATGAAATTAAAGTTCAAGGCAATGCACCCCTTAAACAACAAGTACATTCGAATTTGAAAAGTTAAAAACAAAATAATTATCAAGAGAAAAAAAGAAGGTATTTTTTTTTTCTTGGTTTAATCCATCTCAGCATACAATGCATCAACACTGGTTCCCTCATCCTTAGACAAGGTTGATGTCTGTCCTGCTTCTGGAGTGGCGTTCGAGGTATTCCTTCATCTGGTATGTCATAGAGCGGAATCTTCTCTGCATCATCTCCTGATCCTGGCATCTTGACATTCTCATACTGGTCCTCCTGCTGAAGGGTATCCATGACCAGCTCATGTTGAGTGATGATAGCACTGTTGCCATAGAGATGATCTGATTTGGAAGATCTATCAGAAACGTTTGATGTTGATTTTGACTCGCGATTGATGGTTGCCCTTTTGTCCGGCATTGCATAGAGCGCGTTGTCGAGCGGACCTTCCATTCGTATGATGGAGCTATCAGCGACATTGTCTCTTGAATCGTAGAGAATATTGTCAATCATTTCACAATTTTCAAGATGATTAGTATTTTGTTGGTCCATGCTGGTTTTCTTCGATTCCTTAATGGAAGAAGCATTCTCTGGACCCTTCTGAGATCCATCTTCAACTGATTCGTAACAAACGTCAGGAGTCTCCTTTCTAATCGACGTATTGCCAATGTGTTTTTTTTTTCGTCGATCTTTCGTTTTTTTCCATCGCAGAATAATGATTACAATCAGTATCAGAATAAAAACAGAACCAAGAATGACGATAATCAGGGTTATATTGCCATTCCACGTGTTTTTGTCCGAGCTGGTATTTTTGTTCTCTGATGTTTGAGCTGTATTAGCTAATGTCGATGGTCTATTTTGCGATGTTTGTTTCAAATACGAAGAAGGTGTTGGTAGCGAAGTCGTAGGAGAGGTGGATGGCGTTGGCTGAGTTGGTAGCATGCATGTGATCCTCGTCCTCCCCTCAATTTGCAGATAGAATTCTGAAGGAAGTCTGTTTAATTCAGTCACAGTAATCGAAAAAGACAAGATGTTTCCTTTAATAATTGCAGCCTTCCGATATGCGTTCCCGTTTAAAATTATGTATTTATAAAGCACCTGGCTTGTCCAATAATTTTCCAGAGTACAAATCACTTTTATTTCATCTGGATGTGAATGATTTGCTATAATGCAATTAGAACATCTAATGACACGTAAGTCATACGAATGAAGTTCTTTGTCAGAAAAGTTACGACATTGGAAGATAGCGGAATCATTAATTCTGATATTGGAAATGTATATACTGTTAGAATCGGGATATTCGTTGTAGGTATTAGGTTGTTTA
>BEXV01001924.1:51714-64436 GCA_003118195.1 Hemicentrotus pulcherrimus | reverse complement strand
GTGTTGCTCTACAAGGAGGTTGAAATAGCTCTCAACCTAGGGAGCTTTCACACCAAGCAAACTCTCCTTGCCCTTCATCCCAATATCAAAGTGAGCACACATTCTCTTTTTTCTGATATGCTTAAAGAGAAGGTTGAGTTCTGGAAAGAGGTGAACAATAATTTGTGAGCGTTATCATTGTTATTATGCAAATGTGGAAGAACATGAGATAAAACATGTTCCATGAAAAGTATGGCTCTTCAAATGCCTTCATATTCTAAATATGGCATGTACTATCATACAAATTGGGACAGATTTTTACGCCACGTGTTCGTGTAGTCCCATATACATCTTTCTGTGTACAGTGCTTGTAACTTTACCAAGACTTGTGAACATTTTTTATCATTTTGATGATTCCAGAACCTTGCAATACACACAAATACTTATATGCTAGATGATCAACCTTTCTGATCGATTCTACACCTTTTCTTTCACAATGCAATCACATGACCAGAACTCAACTTTAACTTTAATACTATGCAAACATATCAAGCAGGGTTTGGCACTAACAGCGACACTGTAACACTTAGGCAGCCAGAATCTAAAGCTGGACTGTATGAATTAACCAAAAAACATTGTTAAAATAATAGTTTGACATATTTATAGTATGCTTCTCAATTCTGAATCCTATAACGTAGAGCTGAGTAGCTTTGTTGCTTGCAGTTGCAGTCATCCTTAATTTGTACGTTTTCATTCTGTTAAAAACGTGGTTAATAATAATAATAATAATAATAATATTTAATTTTTATATAGCGCTTAATACAAATGTCTCTAAGCGCTTTACAAATATACTATTACCCCAGTCATTGGACTCAGTGCTTGCTCGCACACACTGTGTGCACAATCTCCACTCCCTGGGGAGCATTCCAGCCGGGCGTTACTTGACGCTCACAAGCTGTTTGACCAACAATGACGGCCGCATCCTACCGTTGTTATCTATTCTTTATTTCATTTTCATTTTTTAATTTATTTTCGATTCAAATTGAAAATTCTATTCACACATTTAATTCAAATGATCAAGTATAATTCTTGAATGATCAGTTATTTCATGAGGATACCAATTAATTTGTACCATGATACCTGTTTATATGCTTGTGTATTTATCTATTTTATTCTGGCTGCTGTTATATGTTTTATTCTTACCAAACAGGGCCTCATGGAAGACCGCCAAATTGGTGTGCCACCCTGTATAGATATCAGAAATAAATGAATAAATAAATTTATATGTTGTGAAAAAGAAACCAACAGCCGTAATTTACCACTTCATATCTTGTGACTTCTGGGGGGTGTTACACAAAGAACCCAAGTCGAACTTAACACTAAGTAGGACTGGAAAATTATGGAGAGCCATTTGTAGCCTCAAAATAAAATATGTTCAAAAGCGAAAATTGAAGTATTTTAGACGTTTTTAAAATTCCACATCAAGAACATGAAATCTACTTGATAATAGAAAAAATGAATGATTTGAATCAACATTTTATGCCTTTTGAAATAGCTATATTTTCCTAGATGCTAACGGCTTTCCATAATTGTTAAGTCCAACTTAGAGTTAAGTTCGAATTGTGATCTTTGTGAAACACCCCCCTGGATCATCTTTAATCTCTTGTCAGGTGATGCGACACCCAGACCACATCCCGGGCGGGGCGGGGGTCATGCTCTGGGCCCACCACGAGAAGGGCGTCATCGTTGACCAGCGCATCGCCTTCTTAGGGGGCATTGACATCTGCTACGGACGATGGGACGATTTCAGACACAGGCTGGTCGATACGGGGGTTGCTTGCTACGAACAGGAAGAGCCTGTTGGGGTACGTGACTTATTATTTTATCCCTAAAATAGTTTATATTTTCTATAAAAGGAAATTGGGGGGCATCGACATATGCTACGGACGATGGGACGATTTCAGACACAGGCTGGTCGATACAGGGGATGCTTGCTATAAACAGGAAGAGCCTGTAGGGGTAGATAGCTTATGATTTTATCTCTAATACCCTTTTCTAACTGCACCGATTTTCATCGGATGCATCCGGACGCATCTGATGAAAGTGGCAGTTAGAAAGCAACAGAGGAGAAAAAGGCAATTAAATAGCCGATGAAAAGAAGAGAAATAGGAGATCAAATTCTCCTGCTCAAGAGCAGGAGAAATACTCATTCTGTCGGTGTGACACCGATGAAACGTGCAGTTAGATAACGTTTGGGAGAAAAAGGCGATTAAAACAGCGATTAAAATGGTCAAAGGTCGCAGTAAACGCGTGCTTTATTGTAACCAACTGTGTTTGTTGACTTATGGTTGAACATGCTGCATGCTAGCTAGATGGAGCGCAGGCTTAATAATTACCCAGTAATTCTTCACTTCCAGCAAGGGCTCGCCACAGCGAGTGAATTTCACCGGCAGTAAGAAAGCAACAGGGGGAAAACTGCGGTTTCACGTTTGTTTACATAAGGAAAATTCAATCGGTATTTTCATCGGTGTCACTCCGATAGAGTGCAGTTAGAAATGGGTGTAAAATAGTTAATTTTTTCTATAAAATGAAATTGGTATTCTGAGACTGCTGTTTATCTAAGATTTTATCTCACATTTCATCTCACTTTCTTACTTCTAGCATGCCTATTACAGTTATACCCATGATTAATTCAGGTTCAACGCCAACATCCATTTTATTTCGAAAATAAAGCCTTTATAAAGGTATGGGCTATTTTGTCTCTACATGAAGCTACATGCATTTTGTTTTTTTCTAATCAATTTATTTGTTCAAATTTGGTGCAGGCCACTTGAAAATGCTACATACAGTATAGCAGGTATGAAACTCAAAGCAAATGACAAGTCAAATAAGAAATAGTACAAAGTTGTTGTGCAAGAGAGAAACCTTGTCTATAATTTACTGATAATAAATCCACACTTTCTTTTAAACACTAGGAAGATGTGCCAGATGACAGAGCCAAGCAAGTCAGAAACCAAAATGGAGGTTTAGGTTTGTATTTCAATACTCTCATTTTATTTATGTTTTATTCATGTTCATTAGCAAAATTGCACTAGTTTTATATGATTTTTTAATTGTTGGCAAGATTCCCCTTTCTCTCTTCCCCCTTCTTTACCTCTCCCCCCCCTTCTTTACCTAAACATCATGCAAAATGAGTGATTCTAAGGATCAACACCAAACATTGAAACGGTCCTTTGTATCGGTCATTTCGTATGCAGGCACCAATTGTTCATGATTTTGTGAAATGTTATGCATGCAAAATGATACAAATCATATAACCTAGGCAAAGGCATGGGGTATAAAGTTTTTGGGGATAAAAAGGGAAATAAATGGATAAAAATATATAAAAGCAATTGATAAATAATGAAGAGGCAATGACGTCACAAACTGATAACCAAATTGGCAATTTGTGTAGTGATTTCTATTGTTCAATAGTTTTTTCATAATTAAAAAAAAATAAATCATATAATCCCTTTTTGTTATCTGATTTTACGCAAATTTTGTTTTGCTCTGATTCTTTCTGCTTTCTTCGTCTATTGAAAGCAAATTGTTTTGGAGTGGACTTTGCTTCATATCTTTTTTTCTTGTCCTCTTACCATGTTTTATTTCACATTTCATATATATTTACATCAATTTATATTTTAACATAATATAAAAAGTTATTAAATTTAGCCTCTAATGAACTCGTGTCAGTCATTGCTCATGAATAAAAAGCTTAGATGAAAATGTTGTGCCCCCTTTTATTAAAAAAAATACATATATGACATCTTCACAGGCCATAATGGATATCTGACAGGTGTGGAGAAGAGAATGCACGGACTGGGAATTGTAGAGGGCGCTAAGCAGCTTTGGCTCGGCAAAGACTACTACAATCCAATCTTCAAAGACGTGGTCCAACCAGAACTCCCATTTGAAGGTGGGTTTAGTGCAAGAAAATTTCTTTAAATGGAATAGACCATTTTGGTAACGGTAATCAAATTCAATACACAAATCTATGTTGAGTGCCTTATTACAAATCATTTCATTCACCTGTTTGATACAAATAACCATATTTCAATAGTCAGAATGCAAATTGCATACATTCCGTGTTGTTATAGGGGCAAGCTAGAGCTAGATTGCTAAAGAGAGGTAATATTATCATAAATATTCATCATACGCATGCACACAGAATCTGATGCGCGAATTAATCAAATAATGAGATTTCATACACAATTACCAAGTGCAAGTACTTAAAATAAACGACATTGCAAGAAAATTGGGAGGTTTACCTCAAACGAAAGACTACCCAGGTTGTAACTTGTCCATAGTGAATCTGGCCAATTCAATTTTGATCTTCACCACACCGTACTAAGGAAAATATTCATATATTCAAATGTTAATATGCAGCGCTTGGATGGCTAGGTTAGGTTTACAAATATTGCATCCGGTTCCAGTAGGTAATGGGATTAGCATGTATGTACAGTAGTGGCGATGGTGATACAGAGATGCCAACCGGTATGATAATAAGAGTGAAATACGATACGATGCACCTCTTAGAATACAATTTTTCAACAACTAAAAATAAAGCCATAAAAACCACTGAATGGCATAGAAACATATAAAGTTAACCCCAGCAACCCCAACAAAAACTTTGCTTACAATTTTCTCTTTAAATTCTATTGAAAGAGCAAACATTTTACTTGACCGTACTGATCGGTCTGTTTTTTTGTGTCAAGAGGTTTGCATCTCTGTTATAGTGGCGATGGTGATAATCTGTATGCATTTTTTTTCAAATCGCCAGAGATGATGGATCGTTCATCTGTACCCAGAATGCCCTGGCACGACATTGCTGCAGTGGTTCATGGGAAGGCTGCCTTAGACGTTGCCAGGCATTTCATACAGAGGTGGAATTTCACAAAGGTATGTGATTTTATTAACTTGCCAATGTTTTAATATATTTTTAACTATATATACAGAGGTGGAGTTTTACAAAGGTATAGGATTTTGGCCAATGTTCACTATTTTTAATCACCAGGATTATCTTTCAGCATTATGGCCAAGAGGCCTTATGTAATGTTCTGCATTTTCCACCAAGCTCTCATCTGGAAAATTTTCCTCAGCCGAGGACTCGCTGAGAGACCAGGGGTATATTTCAATAGGACTACAGGTCTGCTATGTGCAGACCTGTCCACCCATTAAAGGCATCGTTTAACAATGTTAAATCTGAGATGCATAGCCCTACGTGTTATCGGTGTCTGTGATATGATGAAATATTGAAGCCCTAAAAAAATTGCGCTTCAAAATTATCATGAAGTGCCTCAAAAAAGTAATAATCTTTGAGTGACCTGTTTTACCATACTCATTTCCCCCAATAGACTGTCGTGATATGAAAACCGTTTGGAAAGCGCAGAATGAAATTTCGATTTTCAATCATAAATATCTTCAAAAATCAGACAGGCGATCGGCTAGTTTGTAAAAGTCTTGGGATTCCTAAATGAACTACAGGTTTATGATTATGATTGCAGCATTAGCTAAATCCAGGGTTTTATCTAAGGATCTGAGAAAAAGTTACCAGATCCCTTTCATGGAATCACCATTAAGTCTGGTGTCCTTGAATAATGCCCTGCTGCACATGGAATCCGACGGCAATCCCCCTTTAAAGACACTCAGTAGTCTGCTCTCATGGGGAATTCAACACCGATCGGGTGTTTACCCAAAAAGAGGTGCTGTCAATCACCGGAATTAGCCTTCAGTTTTATGACCACCAGGACTTGTGTAGCTTACTGCGTTTTCCACCCATTCTCCCACATGGTAAAGTCATTATCTCACTTTTCCGACACCCGAAGATTCTCGATATACGAGGGGGTATTTCTCGATTGGCCAACAGGTTTGCTGTGTGCTGGCCTAATACCTGTACACACGTTTATGATTTTTATTATCCACCAAGACGGGTGTCCTTGAATGATACTGTACCCTACTGCACATGGAAACTGACGGCCATCTCCATTTAATATATTGATCTAAACAGGAGCAGAAGAAGAAGGAGATGTCAGACGTACCTTTACTCATCCCTAAATCATCAGCAACGGTCTCAGATGTTGGCCTTCCTTGCACACCTGGGGCTACACGCTGCAGATGTCAGGTAAGTTTAACGCCCCACTGTACTACTTATAGCTACTTGCGCCCTCTATACAGCTAACAATGCCTAAGCAGTACCCGATGATCCCCCATCATGCCTTTTGTCTTAGGTTAATTGAGAGCTGATTTGATGAGATAACCACCTGCCAGTGACCTTCCATGGGTGTCTAATCCCTCCCTGCTAAACTTGTGCAGAGGGGCTTTAAGACTATTGTTTCTTTTAATGATTTTACGGTTTGAATTAATATGGAACTGAAACCGGGTATTGTTCTTAAAGGTATTGTTTAACAATGTTTCCAGTTTTACAATTGATATCTGTGATATGGTGTACCTGTACTATTGAAGCCAAAAAAAACCCTGCGCTTCAAATTGATTTATGAATTAGTACTTCAACATACTCATTTTCCCCAATAGACTGCAGTGTTATAAAAACCGTTAAGGAAAAACTGTTTTTGATATTTTCATATTCCAATCATAAATATCTTGATAATCAAACATGCGATAACTTTGTAAAAATCATTGGATACATTTCTGACCTAGAGGGTTTTTAATTATGATTGCAGCATAAGCTAAATCCAGGATTTTGTTTAGCATCAAAGACAAAGATACCTAATACCTTTAAGGGGCCGTCACATATCCAAAACAGAGTCGCCTGATTTCTATGCGAGCTCAAAAGGGCATTTTCACCGGTGTTTGCTTGATCACTGCGGGCTCCGACCCGTTTTTATGGGTCTGACTCCTCCTGTCAACTTATGAATTTGACCCCTGCGGTAAATATACATGTATGTTGTCTGCATTCTGAGAAACTTTCAATATTCCTCAGTCCTGGAGAAGCCATCTTGTCTGTACTACGTCATCACTGTCTTCTTGATTTTGGTTTTGTAGTCTGGGTTGCCCTTATGGTAGAAAAGACAAGGTCGGCCCCATAAAAATTGGCAATGGTTTCGTCCAGCTTTGATTACAACGATGACCCCTGGGGCCTACTTGGTTGTTCTTCGTTGCTGCTATCTTCTTCTTCTGGCGCCATTTCAGCATCCTGCTTTTGCTTCTTGAAGCGGACTCGGGCTCTTGTACCTGCTTCTTCTTAGGAACAGGTTCCCTTGCCCTCTTAGTCTTCTTTAATTGGCGGCATCTTAGTTAGGTTCACTGTACGTTCTCTATTCCTGCATATTCTGCTACAACTCCTGTGCTCCCTCTCTCAAAACCGTCAAAGTAATAAGTCAGCTATGCTGTGCTGTTCACTCTCTCAGACGTTGGGAATATGATGGCCCGTATTCTGAAGTCCTGTCTAACTCCTGTTTAACTAAACAGTTGTCTAAGTCCTGTCTAAGTCCCGTCTAACTTTAGACAAGAAGTCGTGTCTAACTTTTTTCGTATTCTGAAGTCGTGTTTAAATAAAGTTAAACACGAAGTCCTGTCTAAGTCCTGTTTAACTTTAGACAACTGCGAGGGGTTGTTTAAGTCCTGTTTAAGGGCGCGATTCTGCTGCTTTTCAACGTCAAAGGTACACTCTACTTGCTGACCCCGAACTTGCGGGGGAGAACGATGGTACGTGCATCCTCTAAAATTTCAAATACGTTTTGCAGGATTTTTTCTCGCGTAGCCTAATTTTTTTTCTCGATAATATTAACTATTCTTATCTACTGGTGACATCTTGGAAATTCCATAATCTATAATAAACTAACCATTCTGTTGGAGAAGTTTCTTTTCTGGTTCTTCCGAGCACTGAGGCACTGATAAGTAGTGTGTTTGCCAATCTCAGTGTACAGTACGTACGTACGTACACAAAGTACATGTAGTCTACTCATTACGTCACGATCACATCACCATGGTACCAGCACGCGCACAGCTAGCTGTGCGCGTTAATTTATTTATCCGGTGCGCGCACGAATGCGTATTGGGTCTTTTGTCAGAATTAACGCCTACTGGGCATGCGCAGAAGTCGTAACTAAGAGTTAAACACGACCTGCGCAGAACTTAAACAGTTGTTTAGTTAAACACCACTTAGACAGGACTTAAACAGTTGTTTAGTTAGACGAGACTTAGACATGACTTCAGAATACGAAATTTAGTTAAACAGGACTTAGACACGACCTCGCGTCTAAGTCCTGTTTAAGTCTTGTCTAACTAAACAGCTGTTTAACTTTAGACGTGGCTAAGTTAAACACGACTTCAGAATACGGGCCATAGTGTACAACTTTTTAAATGTCCTATATACATGAATATTTGAGGCTCAGACGCGTCAGAGGACGCCAGGTAGGATGTCAGGCAGAGCCTGCTCGGGTGTTGGCCAAAACTCTGGCGGTGTCCGTCGTAATGTTGAGTGGTCTTCACTAGACTCCCATTTTTTGTATTGACTAAAGCGATAAATATGCTGGACTCCCTGGCAGGTTTGAAATTCAGGGACGTTCTTGCAATCCCCAAATCCGTTGGATATGTGACGCAAGCATTATAGAGATGGGGGGAGGGGCAGGGTTACAGAGCTTAGAGTTGCACAGTCATTGGTTTACCCACAAAACTATTTTAACCCCTAGCAATACAGTGTTCCCCGTTAGTAACCTGTTGTGATGGTGATGACTGCTTCTACATGTCTGTGAGTAATACACCAGTTTACAGTTGTGTGCGCCATTTTAAATGACACCCAAACAAAGCCAATGACCTAGAGGTCATGTTTTTATGCATAAATAAGATTGCGCCCATGCAAATTATGATGATATCACTGCGTGTGCGCTGCGTTGTGCGCGCATATATCATCATTTGCATGGGCGCACTCTTAATTTACGCATAAATACGTGACCCGGGCCATTGGCACCCTGTTTGGGTGCAATCTAAAATGGCGCCCAGTCTGCGCATGCGCACTGATACAACTGTAAACTGGTGTATTTCCTTTTTTCTTTGGGCAGATCTTGCGGTCTTCATGCGAATGGTCAGCTGGGATGCAGCATGTTGAGGATTCCATTCTCCAAGCCTACATCCATGCCATCAATAACAGCAAACACTATATCTACATAGAGGTCAGTTCAAGAAGAAGATGATGGTGAAGATGATCTTGGTGATGAAGAAGATGATGATGATGATGATAATGATGATGATGATGATGATGATGATGATGATGATGATGATGATGATGATGAAGATGGTGACTTTTCTTCTTATTCGTTGAGGATATGCTGTTTGGCTATCATCGTAGAAAACCCAAGACCCACTCCTGAAGAAAAAAATAATTCCTTTTCCCAGGGTGGTGTTTCACAAAGATCCTCAGTTGAACTTATCTCTAAGTTGGACTTAACAATTATGGAAAGCCATTAGCATCTATTAAATATTTTGTAAAAGTTATTTTAAATGGCACAAAATGTTGATTCACATCATTCATATTTTCTATTATTAAGGATATTTCATGTTCAGGGGGGTGTTTCACAAAGATCCTAAGTTGAACTTATCTCTAAGGTGGACTTAACAATTATGGAAAGCCATTAGCATCTATGAAAATATCTTGTAAAAGTTATTTTAAATGGCACAAAATGTTGATTCACATCATTCATATTTTCTATTATCAAGGAGATTTCATGTTCATGATAAGTTATAAAAAGTCTAAAATACTTGGATTTGTGCTTTTGAATATATTTCGTTTGAAGGCTACAAATGGCTCTCCATAGTTTTTAAGTCCAACTTAGAGTTCAGTTCTACCTAGGATCTTTGTGAAACCACCCCCCCCCTGGTATGACAGCACAAATATGGCGTCTCCTGAATAGCGACATGGGGTTCATTTTCCATTTTTATTCTTCATTGGATATATTTTTATATTGCATATATTGCAGGTTTATTATGATCCAATGGGATCAAACGTCACTGGGTGTTTATTTGTACACTGCTAGGATGCTGCAACCTATACCAAAAGGCACTTATCTGGTCATTGAAGAGGAAACAAAAAATTGGGTCATGGAAAGTAACATAAAATCATGAAATTCTCAATTTTCTATGGGGACCCTAATATTAAGATCATGCAATGTGCTGTTTCTTCTGGTTGTGCATTGTTTGTTTGCCACAGTTATCTGTATATTCACATGAGTTATTATTTCTTGTATTTAAAAGAACACTGTATCATTTATATCATATTGCTCATATTGTTTTGCTATTTCATCATTGCTGTCTCGTATACTTGGTATGCATTTTTCTTTTGCATGTTCAGAATCAATTCTTCGTCTCTATAGCCGATGACCCTGATGTCTCGAATGGGATAGCGGATGCAATCTTTGAGAGGATTGTAAGGGCTCATAGGTATGCATGCATATTATGCTTTACTCTGCCCACCCTCCTCTTTCTCTGCCCACCCCCCTCTCTCTCTCCCATCCCCCCTCTCTCTCCACCCCCTCTCTCTCAACACCTCCTCTCTCTCCAGCCCCCCTCTCTCTCAACCCACCTCTCTCTCCCCATCACTCTTCTCTCCCTTCTCTCCTCATCAGCCTTCTCTTCCCCTCTCTCTCCCCCTCTCTCCCCTCTCTCTTCACCCCTCTCTCCTCCCCCTCTCGCTCTCCCCATCACCCCTCTATCCATATCTCTCCCCCCCTCTCTCTCCCCTTCCCTCCCCCTTTCTCACCCTCTCTCTCCCCCTTCCTGTCCCTCTCTCTCCAGACCCCCTCTCTCTATATCTCTCTCCTCCCTCTCTCTTTCCCTTCCCCCTCTTTCCCCATCCCCCTCCCCGCTTTCTTTATCTCTCCTCCCCTCTCTCTCTCCACTCTCTGTCCTCTCCCCCCCTCTGTCCCATTCCCATCTATCTCTTTCTCTCTTTCTAATAATAGTTGGTTCTTGTATAGCACTCATGTTTGTCAGACTTGACACTCCTGGCACTCAGCAATTAGATCCTACATTTTTATCTTCTTCCTTTTCTTGTTTGATTGTCCTTTTCCCTCTCTTTGTCTCTTTGTCTTCATTTTTTCTCTCCCTCTTCTTTTTCTCGAGTTTTATTGTGCTCATTCCCTCTTTCCCGGTCTATCTCTTCCCTTCCTTTTCTCTCCTTCACATGTATCTTAATTTCTCTCTCTCTATCTCTCTCTCTCTCTCTCTATCCCTCCCCCCATCCCTCTATGTATGTAGGTGTATTATGTATATTATTCACTTTGTGCATGATTTTTATCAAGCATGTCATCGTCATGGTTTTCAATATTGTCTTGTGAAAGTCAGAGATTTGCTAACTCTATCAACCCTTCGTCAACTGAATTCTCTATAATGCCTGTAGGCTTAATACAGAGACCAACCAATTCTAGTACCGGTAGGCAATTGTTTAATCGGTATATTATCTGCTTGGAGCTAGCCTGAAGGGCATTAGCTAATATACCGTAAATCTCTGTGAATAAGGAGCACTTGTTTGCCGCCGAAAAAAATTGAAAGTAGGGGATGCGTCTTATACACAAGTATAACAAAACAAAAAATAAATAAATAAATACAAAAATTAAAGTTTCTATTTATGCCCCTCCACCGGGTGCTATGCCTGGCAATGTCTCCCAGCTCAGTAATCTGTGTGTTGACTCACCACTCAGAAACTAAAACAATACTCAAATTTGTCTGTCATATTGGTTTGAAAGTAATCTTTCCAATAGATCTCAATACTATTTTATAATAATAATTCCTCAAATTTTTCTATTACACATGGCGTACTTTCCACAGGGTTCTCTCCTAGGTACTCTTAATGATCTTACACGTTCTTCTAAAAATGACATTGTTACTATTATTGTTCACAAGCAGAAATCGGCTCCTTCAACAGCACCTCCATACTAAATGAAAGTTCTTCCACGCGTGGGTTTTCGGCAACAACAAAAGAAATATATTTTTTTAAAAAATGAAAAAATTGTGCCCCCAAAATAGGGGTGCGACTTATACACAGAGATTTATGGTACATGCAGAGCCAATATGCTTCTGGCTCCAAACAGGCTTTGAGTCAGAGACTATTATCATTGAAGGAGTGTGTCATATGTTCAGCCATGCATGAGCTATTTTGCAGTAATAGATATCATTTTGTTTACCGGTATATCATATCATATTTACATGTGCCCTCCAAGATAGCAAAACCTATATTTGCATGACTCATGTTATATCCCTTTTTTTTTACCATTCTCCCTCTGTACACCTAGCCCTTATTCAATTCAATACTTAAGTACAAAATTTAAGCTTTTTACTTAGTATTTGGCTTTGATTAAATACTTTTGGCTAAGTATTTTACCCTAAATTTAAGACAGCTCCTTACCAGGCATATATAAGCCAATTATTTGGAGGCCTTGATTGGCAGGCATATGGTTTACTTACACAGTATCATAACCTGCGCACAATTATATTAGCACGCATTTATTGCAACGCATTAATTGCGTATTACTTTTGATTGACCCTGTGATGTCACAATGCTTATCAGTAAGTATTTTACTTAAATTTTGTCTCAGGTAAGTAAAGTCTAAAATGCGATTTGAATACGAGATAAGTAAACTTCCTAGCTAAGCCATTTACTTAGTTAATTTCTTACTTATTCTGAGTATTCGAATTGAATACCAGCCCTGGAGCAGATCATATTGCCAGATCAAATGTTAGACTACCTCTCA
>BEXV01001924.1:2545-14248 GCA_003118195.1 Hemicentrotus pulcherrimus | reverse complement strand
AAAAAACTCAAGGGAGGAGTAATCCCCCCCACGTACGTGGCTGATTCAGGGCCCATGGAAGACCACTACTTGTTGGTGAATGGGCTACCCTGTCAAAATATTAGAAATAAGTAAATAAATATATCTGAATTCCAAAAGGAAAATTATATTTCTAGAAATTTTATTTCTGCCCCTTTTCATATGACACCTCAATCAGTAAAAATGGGCCATATTTTCCAAATGTTTAAGAGCTCGTAGAAAAAAAGGAAATAGTGGAATAATGTCTGGCATTTTACGACTACATATAAAATATTTTGCAAAAAAATAACTGCATTGACTAAATAGAAATGATTTGTAATGAGAGTGCCTTAAAACATACACATTTCATCTGTAAAAAAAATATTACGTATATTTGTGTCCCTTTAACCGTAAGAATAAAAGTTTTCCTTGAAAAACATTGTTATCATCTCTTTTTTTTTGTTTATTTTTGTCCCTCCGTTTTACTCCTTACGGTGAGGATGAATAGGACCCGTAGCTGTGCCACTTACGATAACCGGCCTAAGAAATTGTACCTCCCGCCTTTCATTAACGGGTGGTAACCTTGGCGAACATCCAATCCATGATGATGGGAAAAATGATGATACAGAACTCCAATATATTGGCTGCTCCAAGCATACAGAACATGATATCTAAAGACTTGGTGTAACCATACAGAAGACCTGTTTAGAGAAAAGATTTAATTATTAAAATAAAAAAAATCTCATGATATTAGCCTCTTGATTGACGTGCTTGTTTGATCCACGATAAGTAACGATATATATCTTTACTGTGCTTTAGATAAGAAAACAAACCTATCCCCCACGTTGGGATAATTTGGTACATTCCAAAATTCGTAATCTATAAATGGGAAACCGATAGCATCACCTGGCAGCAAAATGGGGAAATGGGCGTCCTGCTACTCCATTATTCATTACGCTGGTGTACGTAACTAAACCTTTTAACGAATTTCTAACCCCGAAATAGACAACGAAAAACATAGAAAGAAACAAACAAATCAACACGAAAAGGTATAAAACAGACACTTTGCATCCGTTTATAATTATGTACATACCGATGAAGAATGCCCCAAGTGCCTCCCCTATACCAAAGGCGAGTGATAAGAAAGACAGCGCAGCTGGGAACCTTTCGTCCGAGACACTGTCCTTACACAGAAGGTTGCTACTCATGGCCTTTCCACCCATTGCGAAGCCATTCATGGCTGCTAAACAGCTAAGAATCGAATATCTCTTGGTGAAGAAATTACAGAAGAATGCCCCTGCTGATACGATGCAGATGAAACAGTAGGTGACCTGGGGTTTCAGATTGAGCCTTGCAGCCTGGAAACCAACTGTGAGTCTTCCAAAGATGTTCGCAGCACCGCCAATGGTTGCAAGTAGGACGGCTCTGTCGGGACTGACACCCTTGGCTTCGGCGTTGGGAATCAAGAAGACGATCCACCCGTAGTAGGAGACGGCCAAAGTAAAGAAAGTCAGGCAGATTGTGATAAGGCGGGGGCAATCACGGAAGACTTTGATATCGAAAATATCCAGGAATATCTTTTTGGCCGCTCTGGCGATTATGGAGATAGAGCAAAAGTCCTCACCGTCATTGCGATCATCATCTATATTATGTGGGTCAACAGTTGTTTGTTCCTTTATCAGGGACACAGTTTCATCATGGTCTTCCCCGATCTGAGCTCTGCCGGCTAACGTTGTAGGTTCTCCTAATACACGCCTTTGTTGACTACCTGACGCCATTAGTAGCCCCGTCGCACATGAATGAAAGTTCAAGGCCCCTAGAATGAGGATCGCTCCTCTCCAGGAGTAAGCCATGACGAGCTGTTCTGTAAGCAATGGGAGCGTCATCATACCTACAGCGCTGCCCAGGAGGACAATGGTTGTAGCGATCTCGAAGTGATCTGGAAAGTAGTCAACGACGCTGGTTTGAGAAGGCAAAATGACTAAGCTATAGCCAAACCCTAATAAAAAAGGGAAAGTAAAGTTTAAAAACATGAATTTTGGTAACGTTAGAAACGGTTTTTTCCCGCACTTACTCCACGCAATTTACTTTAGACACCCGGATCATTTTGATCATTTTAATTATGATTAAGACTATATCCATGAATTCGTGAGCCTGAGAACTAAGTGAACTTCAACAGACACTGGATAATTCTGTACACAACTTCTTTATTATCATGTTTAAAGCATCTGATACTCAAATAAAAACAGCCCGCTTAGAGTGTAGAGTACGCTTGGCAAATTGTCTAATTCCACAGACGCATGAAAGATGGTGATTGTAAAATATCGATGGTCTAAATCTGAATGGCCTCCAAGCATGATACACTCAAGAAATTGGTAAATTGGTCATTACACGATGAAACAATTGCAAGAATATATCCCATAGACAGTCGTCTGTCTAATCACTTTGTTCTAATTTCAAAGACTACAAAAAATGTAAACGAGATTATGTAACCAAGAACTCCGTGATCAATTCACTTAGGCTTGCTTTGATCGTAGTACCTCAGGGATATACTTTGGGTCTATTAGAGGTGTTATGGTCGAGTGGATACGTCACCGGACTGCCGATCACAATGTCCGCGGTTCGAGTCCCGCCGCCGCACTAATGTCCTTTGGCAAGATATTGATCTACATTTGCCACACTCCACCCAGGTGAAGTTAATGGGTACCTGGTAGGAATTTATTCCTTGAAACGCAGCGCGCGTAACAGCTGCACTGCTAAAGACAGGGTAATTATGCTGCATTATTGCAGAGCGCTTAGAGACTTCTGCGTAGGAAGTGTTAGGCGCTATATAAGCAATGATAATTATTATTATTATTATTATTATTATTGTTTTGTATCTAATAACAGATTCGTAGATACCCTACCTGTTACAAGCATTAGTAGTATGAAGTGTATTCCAGATGTTGCAAAATAAATGATGCTGAGTCCTGTAGCGGCGATGCTACTGCCTGCAAGGACGAGTTTTCCTGCTGAAAACCGCTTTAATAGAGGAACATTTATAACCGCTGTGAAATTTAAAATTTAGAGGCAAATGTCAATATCAATTATTTTCCCCCAATCATATTTAATATTTTTTATTTAAAAAAAGAAGATATTCTTAAATGTTATTGCTTTATCCCTTTTAGGGATTAGAATATAAAAAGCGTGACTGATTCATCGATGCAAGATTTATTAATTGGAATGCTTTACAGTAAAAGCTACTAATACATGATATAATGTGCAATCTTAATGGATTTAATCCAATGCTATAGCATGTAGAGCGTCACGCGCCCTCATTTTTTTTTAAATACATGTACTTAGAAACCACTACTTTAGTAGGGGATAGTGAAACATTTATACTGGTTATGATTGAATGGTTATCGTAACAAGAAGTATCTCACCAAAGCATTGTGCTACACCGTGACATAGTCCAATAGCTAGTCCGACGACAGCTAGAGACGTTTGCAAGTCTTCCGTCATTTTCTCAAGGAACACGCCCAACGATTTTAACGTTCCGACGTCAAAATATCCGACGGCAAAGAGTCCCACAAGAATCAGCCATCGTTTCGTTGGTCGTGGTTTGCTCTGCGTGTTCATTATTTTCATTCGAATTTAACCTGTGTGTAAGTTCACGGTAGCACTTATTTCCTGGGTGTAACAATGAGGTATTTTTTTTTGGTAATAGATGGTCTCTGTTTGAGACTCTTGAGAATGTTCTTGGAACTTGGCCTCGGACAAAACACCTTTTGCTAAGTATTGGTCGAGTGAGTCGACACTGCTGAATCAAAAATAGTACTAATGCTATAGGCAAATGAATAAATAAACTAAAATAACTAACTAAATCAATAGAGACCTAGGCAGTTTACTTCCATTTATCTACTTTGTCTGATTTATCTACTTTGTCTGATTGATGTATTATTTTAGTTTCATGATTTAAGAATAGGAAAGCAAAATCATTAGTTGCATGTAATCTCATAAATTGTTTACAGACGACGTAATATAGTCATACTCGGAACTTTTATCAACATTTTAATGTATTTGTTAATACATACCTCTCCAACGAAAGATGCTGATAACGAACCGACAGCTTGCCAGGCTTTTCCGTACATAGCAATACAAAATAAGCTACTTTCGTTGATGAAATACAGTAACCTGTACGAGATAACGTGTATATAACTGCAACTGTACCGGTGCCTTTTATGAAAGAACTATGCATCGGTGCAAAACACACAGTTATGATCTGTCGTTATTCCTCATGCACATATCAAAGGCATATTCCACTATATAGTGCACTATTATCAATGGTATACTTCGTCTATTCAGACAATTATATAAAGACAAGGCTTTTTATGGAATTTGCACTATTGTGTTTAGTGTGTGCGACGCATCAAGCGATCGTGGTGCTTTCATATCAAAAGCTGACTGTTGTATGGTCATCAAGGTCCAGTGCAGTTCTCTGTTGATTTGTTTACTTAAATTTGTTACGTTCTCTTTTCTCCATGTCTGTCCTTTGAACCAAATATCATATTAATAGCGGGAATGCAATAATTAGGTCCATGGACTATAAATCCTAATACATAATTTATTTTCTTTACATCACATTCAATCACACATGTGCACGTATGTGAAATATATTACATGTAGAAAAAGGGTACGAAAAACAACAAGAAGACACATAGGAGAAACGATGGCTCAGTGGTAGAGCATAGGACTCGCACAGGAAGGTCCCAGGATCGAAACCATGTCCACTTCACATTTCATGAAGTCTCTCGAAAAGTGCTTTAAATCGTATTTAAAGAGAAAAACTTCATCATTTGGCATGTCGATGTGCGAGTGTCATTAATTCACATATTATGAAGGCTCTCCAATAGTGCTTTTAATCGTAGCCAGCATGATTCCCTACAACTGAATGAATGAACAAATAGATACATGAATATGTAGGTAAATAAATCTACGAATAAATAAATACACAATTAATGAAGGAATAATCATAGATAAATAATTGAATAATGATTGAACGTATAATAATTGAATAATGATATCTATATAATCGGGTAAATTATTTCACATCCCCCTTTCTAGCAATCTGGATCCTCCTCTGTCTATAACAATACAAGTCTGACACATTTCATGTCTTTCGCCCGTCATCGTTCATCAAGGCATGTGATTAATTACTTGAGTGACAATGTAAAAGCTTTACAAAGATCCAGGTGATAATGAATATATTCTTCTTAGCTACTACTCACAAGGACCTAGACTTAAAACTTAAAGGTATTAGTTTGACCATTACTCAACAACTTATTATACAAAGGGACTTTTAGATTCGCACGAAGACAATAGGTCTATGCTACGACCGACGTCCTGTTAAAGCACTGCCTTTAATAGACGTCACACGTATCAGTCCACGCAAGTCTAAAAGTCCCTAATGATGAACTTTTAACAACTGAAGTTGAAAATAAAGTCATCGAGTGGCGCTGTGAATTAAGAACACTGTCTTGTGTTATTAGGGACTTTTAGATTCGCACGATGACAATGGCGATTGCTACAGTCGACGTCCTTTTAATGCACTGCCTTGAATGGACGTCACACGTACCAGTCCACGCAAATCTAAAAGTCCCTATTGGATTAACACGTAGGCGTACCACGACTCGTTCGGTCGTTGCGAGTGCATAACGGTCTGTATATGGTCAGCAAGTAATTTTTTTTCAACATTTACCATTAAAAGCCTTTTAGATATACATATACAATGCTTTCAAAGCATATTACATCGACTTTATGAAAATAAAGGAATTATACCCAGAGTACATACTTTGTTCACAAAAATACTTTGTATACGGGTTTGGTTTTTTTTTTTTCATCTGAGACGCAGTTGTATAAAAATAGGGCATTTGTTTTGAGAGCATCCTATTGGCTGAGAAGCTTTCATGTGACGCTCCAGAAATTGTTACCCGTGAACTAGTATATATATATATATTGACTTGTATGCGAGGTCTAGCTGTTGGCACGCCTCGGGGTCATATCAGGATGCAGCGTCCCCTTGAGCCACTATAGAAACAGCTAGGCATCGAATATTAATGTCAATATATCTTCTATATACCGAATTCACACAAAAAATCGACCAAGAATTCTTACCTTATCCTTTTCTTGAGTAAAGAATGTTAAACCATTACAGAAAATCTTAGACACTGTCTGTTGACTGAACGTTAAGATAATTCGGGAATCGCACACACTGATATGGTTATCCGCGCTTGCACAAAGAAAATTTTTACACGTAAACCAATGGAGATTTGAGCAGATTTTAACTATTTTCCCGTTACCCGGGGCACCGAGAAGCTCACTCATCTAATGACCGTTACTGATATTGTTCGTTTCTCTACGGGCATGGCTAAAATAATGACTCCAATTTCGACCAATCACATGGCTAGATTTTTAGAGGTTTATACCGTCCAATTATTATAATACAACAACTTCCACAAAATTAGTTAATTGGACTGCGCACCACTGCACTCATTACTGCGCGTATATAACTATCGTTTGCAATGTTTTAGCCCCACGTTTTACGCGAAAGGCTAGTTTCAAACAAGCATGCGACGTCAAGGATTCCAAGGTTTGAGAATATAAATGTAGGTTTATGATAGAGGTATTTTTGTCGAAAAACCAAGCCTGCAAAAAGTACGAACAATATCAAAGTAAATAGAAATAAGAACACTGTACCTGACAGGCCCTTACAATGTCGACAAAAGTAGTTTCAAAGCTTTGAGTAAAAATAACATCCATTTACTATCCCTATTTCGAGGTTCTTTAAACATACGCAGAATTACTCGAGTGTTTTGCATCTCTGTTTCGCAAGCAAATAACTTCACAAACTGTTCATCATTCAAAAAGCGCACTTCAGTTCAACAATTACCCTTTCACATTTGAAAAAAGTGTTTAAAGAGACTTCCTGGCAAGGGGGCAAACAAGGCACCCCGCATCCGTATGTGCCCCCCTTCACCGCTTTTCTTATAAGCTAAACCTTTCTCACGATAAAAGATTAGTTGATCACATATCGTCTCGACGTTTTGAACTAAAAAGATCTTGCTCCAGTTCGATAACTTCCTTTTAGTGATTTGAATGGAGGGCACACACGTTACCCTGTACATGCCCCTTCCCTCTCTGATTTAACCAGTAATCTCAGTAGCTACCTTTTCTCGCTTTAAGAGAAAACTTGAGCTATAGATACAAGCGCGGATCAGTTCATCAACTTCCCTGTAATTGCGAGTTTAAGAGTCTGCTAGGGGCAAATACGCGCGTCACTCCGAATCTGTTCATGCCCCCTCCTTGAACAGTGATATCAAGATTTGAGCTACCTTTTCTCGCGCTAAGCGGACAGTTGATCTTCTATCGGCCGGTTTGAGTTCGAGATTGGAAAGATTGGTATTTCCCTCTCCCTACTTTCCTGGGGTAGTGTTACATTCGCGCTCAAGTCCACCCATGACAGTCATTGAACCTGTTAGAAGTGTTCTCACCATTTTTTTTCTCTCTCTCTCGGCCGTCATTCATCTCAAACGTTTCTGCGTCATTCCTTCGCTTCTAGCGGGTGCTAACAGGCATCCAACAATTGCACGGAGTGCTAAGGAACTGAGCTCAGTACGCTACCTTGCCTTAGATCTCAAACATCTCATTTTTCGATTATCAAAGGAGATCGAGCGCACTTTATTTGCTACAATTTGTGGTGATCAATGTCTGCGCTGAATCCCGAGGGAGTCCGATTTTAAAAGTTGTCCCGGATAATAAAAGAACAGCTTATTTTTGAGACAGTAACATTTCTGAAGGTTGTTGTTTGAGCATAAAGGCACAGCCTAAACCACTTGACGTCCTCTTTGTAGGACAACGCGATCTGTCTTTGCTTTATGATTTATCTTGAGCTCTGTGTGTGCTGGAGCCTGAGAGAGCTGCACTTTCAAACATTACCTCTTTGCATAAAACTATGAAACTCTTTACATTTTTGTTTAAACGGCGGACAACCCATTTTATCTCTGGAATGATCTATCCTCATCCTGCATTGTAAAAGAGCTGTGCTTTTAGAGTTTTTCTCAGGGTATACAAAAAAGGTACGTATCGCCTAAAACTCTCCATAATTCACCCAAAAGGATAATGCATTCATAGCTATCACGATCCCCCTTGCTGCAACAGTGTAAATGAGCAGCCTTTTCGAAGGTCGTCTGTTAGCACTCGAATCATGATCGAAAGCTTCCGCTCCTCATAGTCACCATTTGGAGAAAATATCAAGATATCCTAAGGGACATTTAACTGCGGCCGTGTTTATAACGACTCACTGTTGGCTGCTTCGGAAGGTTCATGATTCAGATAGTAAGAGTTCTGCCATTGGTCAACTGCATCTTAAGGTGAGGGACGTTAATACATTGTTACCCTTCTGCTTTGGATTCTCTATTGGAATATAGCCACATTTTTGTTGTTGATTTTGTCAACGCTGGAACACAGAAAAGGTAAACTAAGCACTATTTTACGTGTGAGTTGGTTTGTTAATTGTTATTTTGTGATACAGTCCATTGATTTACATCTGAACGTAACACATGCAACAGTAAAGCGAGGTCTTTCTTGTTATAGAATGTATAGCTCTATCTAACAAGTACAACTGTACTTACATATCCATTGAAATTCCATACGCCTGTTCATTGTACACTGTACTTGCATTATGGTTTCACGTCAAGTCTTCGTGTGTGGCCGAATAGCATCTTTTTATTTAAAGCCCATCTGCACTAGTTTGACCAGGAGGAATTAGACATCCGTGCATTGTCACTGACAGGTGGTTATCTTGTCAAATCAGCTCTCAATTACTACTAAGAAAAGGGGGACCATGGGGAACCAATGGTCACCGATTAGACATTGTTTCCTATATAGATGTCGCAAGTAGCTATAAGAAATGCAGTGGGGCTTTAAAAGTCATAGAGAGGTTGATTAAACCGACATTAAATATCAACGACGACGATTTGAAAAATATCTAAAATATGTTTCCTTCTTTTTTTCCTCTTTTCGTCAAGACATTGGGATCTGGCAAAACATCATGATTGTGAAACGATACGTGTTAACTAAAACGTATGCGGATAAGGCCAAATCAAAATATATTCGAGTTTCTCGTCCCATCTCCTTCTTTATTTTTTTCCTCGTTTTTTCTTGATGTGTTTGTTCTGAAGTCGTATTAATGACAACCTGAAGATATATACAGGTAGTCAACGGGATTGACAGAGTCATAAATATAACGCATTTCACCTTTAATTCAGCCTCTGTTGAATATAGATGTGTACATAATATTTACATTAACAAAAGTGTGTTGAAGTTTACCCAGTAGTATTTCGCGGTACAAAAATAAATAAAATATCAAATCACATGGAACCACCCTCCTCATTTTTCAAAAATTTGGACGAGAAACTGGCAATCCGACCTGTCATCCAGTGAATTGCCAAATGGTGTCAATTATTTGATTTGACCCCATGATTATGTGTCTTTTTAATATTCACAGAAAGAAATATTGTCGATAGTATTGAAAATGTACGGGAAAGATCTAGAAGAAAGATGTTTTGATAAAATAAAAAAAGTAAAAGATGATTGCTGAGAGAAAGAGAAGTAATTTTTGGTTTCTTTCGTGGATGGTCAAAAGTTTTGTTTGTCAATACTGTAGAATTCGCCAAAAGTATGTAAGTTGATATTCTTTGATGGGCCCATGTTTGAGCATGGATTAGTGAAAAATTATTCGAAATAACAGAATGTCATTACCTCATCATTGCCAAAAAATGTGTGTAGGTGATGTGAGAAGTCCCCCCCCCCTGTATCTCTAAAATGTCCGAACCCTAATTCATACTTACAAATTAAAGTTTGACTGCTCTCTAAACATGTGACATGATTGATTTTGTGTTAAAATAGATGAAATTACATTAAATTCCTTCAGCCATTCGAATGGCTGTTAATTTTATTTTGAATGAGGATAAAGATAGGAAATAACTAGCTTACCCCCTATCACTGACGTCATCACTGCATGTACCTCTTTAGTATACCGTCTATTGTCATAACTCGTACACATATAGCATCACACCCGCCCTCCCCCTGTATAGGGGAAGTACTTAATTTACCATCCATACTAATACCAGGGAGATGTGAGTTTGGTAGTAGTACGGTCCCGAAAGCGATTCGATAATGTTTCACAGTTCAATCCGAGTCTTTCCGGTCGGTACCTCGACAGTTGTTGATTGAGTTATGAATGGGCCGAGTAGAGCTAATACAATTTAGTTGAAGTGGTAATTTACGTAGTTAACGGTTTAAACTAAATCCGTGGTGAATAGTTGGATTTCCTTTGATGTAATAGGTAAATGTTTCTTATAATAACCTGTCCTCTAAGGCTACAAAGAGTTCAATGGATCGATATGAATTTGACAAGAGCCATAATGATGAATTAGCAAAATTTGAATCAATTTTAAATGAAAGGTTACGAATTAGATTGGTCATCTGAACATATTCGGAAAAAGTACCCTTAGGGGAGAGATGTAGAGTGTGTGATTTGCAAATTATAGCTCAGCGCCTGCTAGTTCAGTTTGTCAAATGCTTTGATTGCTATAGAAAGAACATTGATTGGGTCAATTGCAGGTCACTTCATTTTGACAAGTCAACCATATTGTAAAGACGTGAAGAATAAAGATTTTGTCATTAAATAAAGACTGGCTATATAGTATCCAGTATAAGTAATGAAACATGCACGGTTAACACAGCGGGAAAGGCAACACACAATGCCCGGCGCACACTACCCGATCCGACTACGATTATTGAAGAATGGACAATTCATATTAGTTATGGAAATCTTAAAGAAGAACTTTTTGCTAATTTAGATTCCGATTAATACGAAAAATGCTTACAACCAGAATTTCAACGCCTTTAAAGCCTTCTCGACAGAATTAATGCCGAATTGTCTTCAAATCGTAGATAATCGTACTACTGGTCTGCCGTCACCACAACTCTGATTCGAGTAAGCTTTCCCTCCTTCAAGGAAGCTTGAAGTCACGTAAAATTTTGATTTTATTTATCACACGACTGATCAGATCCTCGATCATTTAGATTTTACGTGTTTGAATGTTTGAATCAAATGCATTTGCCAATTTCAAAGAAATTGGATCGCAGTCAGATTTTAAAGTATGCGGTGGGCTTAAGTAATCTGGCCAATCTTAGTCACACATCGAGTGTAAGACGGATAGTAAAAGGAACCCCCTCCCCCGTTTTTGTTTCGTTTCGTTTGCTTTGTTTTGTTATGTTTTGTTTTGCTTTGCTTTGTTTTGTTTTGTTCCTTTTTGCTCCGCTTTGTTTCGTTTTTTGTTTAATTGTTTTGTAACTCCTTAAAACAAAAATAAGGTGTCCAATAGATACGAGCAAGAGAGATGTGTATATTGTTCTCTAAATATCAACAATTAAGAGATTGAAATAATGCGACATGCGTTTCTAGCTGTCAAGGCATTATCTCTTACAATCCCTGGGATAATTACCTCATTAAAACAGCTTTCCGGCTTGGATGAACTTGCACTAAAAATATCTATTTGTAGATACGGATTACGCGACTTATTATTTTGGTGACATGCAGGCAAGCCTTGAAGGCGGAATTGATGCATGGAAGATAGAGGTAAAGATAGGAAGAAACTGAAA
>BEXV01001923.1:69829-83994 GCA_003118195.1 Hemicentrotus pulcherrimus | reverse complement strand
AGTAGTAGTAGTAGTAGTAGTATCAGCAGTAATAATACTTTGTCTTCCTAGAGCGCTTAATACGAATTACATAAAATGGCGATTCTCATATAGTACATTCAATCATGTATCATATTTACAAACTACAATTGATATACACTAATCAACCTACATTTGTTCAGAATACAGAAAGTCCTTTCCAAAATTATATTAACAAGAAGCTACATCTTACACAACTAAAAATCAAATCCTGAAAGTAGAAACTAATTGATAATAGACTGCTTTCGGCTACCATGTCTGCCGTCATTGTTGGCTCGTAATTTTGAAACAAAGCTGGTCTCAATTATGACAGACATCATCGCGATCATTCATAAATCAGAAGTTGGGTGTTATTAAACCTCGGCTGAATGATGGATGTTTTGTCGGTCATGCTCTGTTTCCTCGGACATTGCGTGACCGGGAACAAGCGGAGGTATTTAGACCATCGTGACAGGTCTAGCTGGCGCTTCCTGCACCACGGACCGGTGGTTTTCAACCCGTCAAGAACTCGCTCCCTCCTGCTATTCGTAGATAGTAGTTTGTTTCTCGAAATTAAGACCTGTGATTTGATGTAATTAGCTGTATTAAAAAATATTTTTTTTAAAATTTCGAGCAATATTTCCCCTGCGATTCAACGTAGAAGTGATCAAAGAAAAGGGAAACTTGATGAACCCTACGAATGATGGGGACAACTATTTAAAGACAAATAAACCACTCATTAGTAAACTTTATAACTTAAAAATTTATTTCATATCCAAATGAGATTCACGAGGAATTGACATGTGAATATTATATTGAAGGCCAAAACTTTAAGTTAAACGCGCACTTCACCTGATGATAATGAAGCAAATGCGCTTGTGAAGTTCAGTCCACGATTCTCGTGTATTTGAGTATTCCAACATAGCATGGTGAACTATATTTTCTACTATACACTTGTTTAATAACATACGAACTCTATCTTTATAAACCAAGTGTCATCTGTTTGAACCGGGTACATAATCTGTGTATGAAATTCAATATAACACTGTGTGAAGTACATAGTAATTAACCTGACTTAGATTTTCGACCTTATTCCAATTTTTGTATTGAATAGGCCTGCTTTTAATTAATATCCTTAAAAAAGGCACAGAACTACCAAAAAAAAGAAAAAAGACTCGTTTAGCCTGAGGTGTTTCATTTAGATTTTTAAAATTTAGATAATTGGGACAAATTTTCATTATCCAGTCACCTCCTTTGTCAATGTAAACGAAACCGAATTCAACCCCACATCAAAAAGCTGACACCTCTATTTGCGGTGGATGAACAAGGATGCGGAAAAGATTGATGTAGCAAGTGTTCTTCGCTCTCGATCTGAACTGGGTCACTATCATCGCGTGCATACATCTTTCCGTCTCGATGAGCTTTTATTAATTCCCCTTCTCCTCTAACCTTGCATCGGATGTCCATTGCAGGATGACGAGAGGTGCTGATGAGGGTCTTAACTCGGGGGTCCGGCCGGGCCCGACGCATCCTCGTTCTCTTAACCAAGCGAGAAACTGAACATCGGATGAAGACGAAGTGAGAAAATGCTAGGAGTGATCGAAAGATGGCTTCGCTTATAGCAACAGTCATGAGTTGATGATGAAGGTGATGAAGATGATGATTGTAATGAGTTTGAAGGCATGGAAGGAGAGAGAGAGATAGAGGAACGGGGGACAGATGGAGAGATATAAGGAAATATAGGATATATATATGGACAGGGTGGTCGTAATTAAAGGGTTAAGGGGCGTGACACCCCTCCTTCGCCGTCACCATGTTCCAATGAGGTTCTGTCAGCGTTATCTGTCTTGAGAGTAGTTTTGTGTATCCTTAATATGAAAATCTAAGGATCCTTATTTTGAAGTAAATTTTCTCATTGAAAAAATACTGTTGAGCATATAAAGATGAAAGAACATGTAGATGTATTGTTAAGCGTGATGATCGAATTGGGTGGTACATAAAGACGCAAACAGATATTGAAGAATGGATTGAAAGGGGAGGCGAAATAGAGGGAGAAAGAGAAATATAGTGAGTGGGAGTGGTGGATAAGGGATTACAGTTAATTTGTTTTGATATAGGATTAGAAAAGGGAAGTATAGAAAGAAAAAATAGATATATAAACAGAGCGAGAGAGAAGGGGTGAGGTTGAGTGTGTGTGTGAGAGAGGGGGAGATCAAAATCGAGATAGAGCGAGAGAGGGCGAGAGTGGGCGAGAGAAGTCGAGAGATTTTCTACGAGGTCTGCCACGAGATATAGGAGGATGAGGAGAGGACAGTGGAGGAGACGGGTGTCTTGATAGGAATCTAGGATGATGGATGATGTTCGCAGCTCGATGAGAAACCGACACAGTAACTATTCCACTGGAGGGGCGACCTTTCTCTGATAGGGTGGTAATAACTTCAAACTTGTTGTGGCACCGCCAGGGCGACGATAACATCCCTAAACTTCACCTTGTAAATTGGACAAGGTGAGCTGAGGGAGAGGGAAAGAGGGAAGGAGGAAAGAGGGAGGGAGGGAGGGAAGGAGAGAGAGAAAGAGAGGGGAAGAGGGAGGGAGGAAAGAGGGAGGAAGGGAAGGAGAGAGAGAGAGAGTGGGAGGGAGAGAAGGAGGGAGGAAGAGAGAAAGATAGAGATATAGGAGAGGAAGGGAGAGAGAGAGAAAGATACAGATAGAAAGCAAAAAGGGGTGTTAGCGTTATTATGTACACAGATATTAAAAGACTAAAGGGATTACTTAGTTTTCTCGAAGGAGCGGAGGATTACTTTTACAAATTAATGGAGAGGAGAAATGAATTATTTACAGAGAAAACAATAAAGCAAAAAAAAATAAAATAAAAAAATCAGCTAAAATTATTGGTTGTTAAAAGAGTAAAAGAGGCAAGATAATATTGATACATGTAGGCCTAAGTAAAGTCATCAAAAACTTCCGTTACATTTCTTTTCCCTTTTTTGAAGGTGGTGATAATGATAACTTCGCACCCAAAAGCTGATACATTTTGATTATACATTTTAAAGCCAATCTGCGCTAGTTTGGCCAGGAGGGATTAGACCCCTGCATGTGTGTGTGTATTCGGGTTTTTACAGAAGTGTATCAATCAAATATGATTATTTACGTCTGGGGACCGACTTTTAACGTCACCATCCGAAAGACTTGACTCAGTTTCGAACCTGCGTCCTCAGCTGAATCAATTTGTAACTTCCACTGCTAGCTGGATTACAGGCGCACCCAAAAACGCCTAGCTGGTCACTGACAGGTGGTTATCTCACCAAATCAGCTCTCAATTAAAATAAGAAAAAAGGGGACCGTGGGGGACCAACGGTCAACGATTATGCATTGTTTGCTATATAGAGGGCGCAACTAGCTATACACAGTGCAGTGGGGCTTTAAATACTGTATTTATTCACATACCGTTCAAGATATTATGAAAATGAGTTATGAACGAAAACTAATGATCAAACAAGATGAGCAAGAATGCTGAAGTTATAGAAAAGGGGAAAAGAAAGATAGGTATTGGATGAAACATAGAAATAGAGAATCAAAGAGTAAAACGGAGAAAGTTTGGGAGAGATATATAAAGATAGCCGGAAAGAGAGAGAGAGAGAGAGAGAGAGAGAGAGCGCGAGGGAGGGAGAGATGGGATAGGAAATAAACATAATATGGAAAATAAAAGGCAACAAAACGTGTTTCAGAAAAACAGATAATTGCAGACGGCAAAGGCTTGATAAATACAGGTTAATTACCATTTTCCGCTTGATTACCACCCTGCATTATGAGTTTGCATAAAGCGCTCAGCTCTAAAATTGATCAGTTTTTCTCTTTTGTCTACCGTTCCGGAGTCATCCCTCTATCATACGCATTACTAAGTCGAAGGACATGTCATTGATATGAAATAAAAAATGTCGTGTATTATTTAAGAGAAATCGATACAATAGACTGGACATTTACGGAGGTATTTTTTTGACGAGAAGCTAGAATATAATTATAAGGACTGAATAATGGATGACTGGGTATAAAGAGTAGGGGCGGGGGTAATTTGCCTTAGATTGGGCAATAACAATGGTGTCGGGTCGTCTGCTTTTGTTATATCAGAATTAGAAAGCCGTGAAATAACGCGCGCTCATCCTAGAATAGCCAAGGTAGACGAGATGAGAGAATGAGAGAATGAAAGAAAGAGAGAGAGAGAGAGAGAGGAGAGAGAAAGAAAAAGAGAGAGAAAACATAGCGCTGAAAAAAAAAATCGAAGGCGGGTCCTTGATATCGGCGCCTGCCTCGTTTAACGCTAACACGCCGATCTCTATTTCATTATCACTTCCCTCAGCTAACACGGAGCAGATCAATTAATATAATTGCGCGTAGGAAAAGGAATGGAGAAAGAATGAGGTTAGCGGCCAATTGATGAGTTGGTGAAGGTGTTTGGTATGGTAGCTTCTAATGAGCAAAGCGCCAATTGACGGGTTATCGAGCGTCGAGGCGCAATTTAACGGTCCTTTTGGCCTTTTCATTGATGGATGCCCCGACCTTCCTCTCCCCCCTCTCTCTCTCTCTCTCTCTCTTTCTCTCTCTTTCCTTGAACGTTATTGTCTTTCAGGATGTGCTCACCTTTTTGTTAATCGGCCTCATATCATTTCACAACTCCGCCTATTTCCATTCATGGTTATCATTCCCATTCAAACTAACACGGTGCCAGGGGATTGCACCGATGTCACGCATCTTATCAAGGATTACAAGTCATCCAATTCTCAAAATGGATTCAAAGATTGCAAATCTTCTCGATCAGATCACCACCCTTTCTCGTCCAATTTATCATACTCCGAAAAAAAAAAAAGGGACACGAGACAAGGAAAACGAATGGCCCCATTATCAGCTAGCATTGTAAGAGTCCATTTCCATTACCGGTATTAACATCATTTCAACATTTCAACACAGCTGACCTGACAATTATTATCAACCATGTCTCCATTCTTTCACATTTTGTCCTATTTCATGCGGATTTAAACATGTTAAATCTCGCCCCATCTACGTCACATGCGGGCGCCTACCTGCTGCTTGGCACACTTTTTGTTCAAAACATGTCACGTGTTAAAATCACCTTTCTATCGGCCATGCAATGACAATACTAATACCCATGTACCCTATATACCCGGTCTAATGTAATAATCCAATTAGTATAAGCACCTATAAGTTTATTAGACTGTTCAGAACATTAATGGGTCATCATGAAAATCTGCTTAAATATGACTCTATGACTGAAGTTTGGGGATCTATCAACGTTTGTTTCTTTATTATCCTGATTAAAACTCATAAATGTCAGAAATAAAAGTCGATTGGCCCTTGTAAAAAAAAAAAGGCTTACACCGGCAAAGCTGTAAGAAGCGGAGGAAGTTTCTAGGTTTATCCACTAATACCTTCTAAGTGGGTTTCGTTCATGTAATCCATTTTGTTTTCTAGATTAATCGCCGAGACATTGTTCTTGCTCGAGTTATGATCTTTGGGTAAGCTTCTTCCTTTTTCCTTTGACTATGTTTTAAAAATGGTAATACCATGTCCCATGGATTGGAAATGTCTAACATGCTACACCATATAGTTTCGTTCTAAACTATAAATCTGATATTCATGCCATTGGTGCACCTTTACACGGACTGTAAAGTATCTCGTCTATATCAAAAACACAATTAATAATGTGTATAGAGAGAGGGAGACAACATGATATATGAGATAGAGATAGAGAGAGAGAGAGAGAGAGAGAGAGAGAGAGATAGAGAGAGAGAGAGAGAGAGAGGGGGGGAGGAGAGAGAAAGAGAGGAGAGAGAGAGAGAGAGAAAGAATAGGAGATGCAAGGAATAATGATATTAAAGCAATCAGATAATGTCAAATGGAACATAAATGATAAAATAGATATGCGGCAAAATAATGCTTATAATCAATAGGCCTATCCATTCTTTCTTAATATTGTAGAACGGCAAAATGGAAGATATATTTTGATCACTGTTGGTTGTCTAGAATAGGGCAAACTAGAAAGAAGAAAGAAGGAGAAATTTAGAGGAGAGTTGTATACATTGTATTGATGTTGTGTATCAAGTGAAAGAAGAAGAGTAAGATTAAAAATAACAGCGACGCATAATAATAGAAATCAATTGATTATATCGAATTCGACCTGTGAAATAATATGGTTAGAAGTTTGGTTGAGGAAAACGTTGTATTATATTTGAAGGGCGTAGACAATTGCCACAACGCCAAGATATTCTATATATTTTGAGATGATTTTACAGGATGTGACTCTTATATTTGTGTTCCATGTGTAATAACTTGAGAATGGAGTGCGCCTGTAAGACATTGTTTAAATGCGCTATAATGATGCAATTTGTTGCTCATTATGCTTAAAAGGTAGGTCTATTGGTTTCTCGAGTACCATGAGCAGCTTCCATTTAATGAACAAGGCATAGTTAATAAAAGAAGAGACATATCTTTATAGGGAATTCAGATTTAAGCTGGAGAGCAATGTAGAGAGGAAGGAAAGTTTGTGTGTGCATGAAAGAGGAGATCTTAATTTAAAAGATGAACATAACATAGCGAGAGAGACAGACTGACTGAAAGAGAGAGAGAGAAAGAGGGGAGAGAAAGTACGTGGGAGAACAGACAGAAAGAGTGTGATAGACAGACAGAGAAAGAGTAGAAAGAATGGCAAATTAAGAAAGAGAGACAAAGAGACAGAGAGAGAGAGAGAGAGATGAAGAAAAGGGGAAAGATAAAAGGAGCTAGGGGTCAAGTTATTACCCCTCGAATGAACTTTTCGACAGAAAAAAACGGAAGAGAAAAAAACGACTCTTACCAATCGTGTCGAACAAGAGCCTAACAAGGGCTTGATGATGTGCGTGATGAGGGAAAAGCTAGGGATAGCTTTCACCGGAGACTTTTGAATTTACGAGCGGTAAGCCGCTTCTCGCCCGCCCGGCGCCACCGGCCTACCCCTTACGGAGGTGGGTTCGTCGCTATGCTATAATGATGCTGTGTATGGCGAAAGAAGGAATTCGTCGCTAGAGGGCGGCTATCAGCATCTGATAGCAAGTTAGTGAACTCGCAAAGATGAATTTATTATAAAAATCAAAGTTTGTACCGTCCTTAAGTCGATTTTCTAGTATAAAATATTCATTTTACCTCGATCTGTTGTTACCCATTATGTTAAGTTTTGAAAATAATATATTCCTTGTTTGGTGATAAATGATTTGCTACTTGGGAGTTTGTTGCTTAAAGAGCAGCAATGATCACGGTGGTAGTCTCTGAAGGTTTGTCTGCACTCCAATAGATTAATCAAATATAGAAATGAGAAAAATAAAGATTGTGAGCTTATAATAGTGAATGACGTTATCATGAAGTAATTTACCAAACTCATTGTAGTGTAATAAAATGTTAACCATAGAATGTAACTCAAGTAGCAGATAACAAAAAAGGATTATGAATGTCCCTTCGCCTTCTCCCCATCCCCTTCTCTCTCACACACTCTCTCTCTCTCTCTCTCCTTCTCCTTCTTGACTCCCTCATTCTCTTGTTCTCTCTCTCTCTCTCTCTCTCTGTCTCTCTCTCTCTCTCTCTCTCTCTCTCGTCCCTCCCTATGCCCTGTGACTAAAAGCATGACATCGATTGCCCCGATCCAAAACAAATTGAAATTTCAATCTCGCAGCGACTTTTCAAAAATATTTGGTCTGCCCTCACTCTTTCTCCCGTTCTCTCTTTGGATTGTGGTCACGGGTGGGTTGAAAATATTTGACATGTCTAAGCCGGTGTGTACTTGTGGAATTTGACACCGGGTTCGAATTCTCGCCCCGCTCGTGTTACCCCAGCGATGGCGTCAGCGGTCCCCGCTAGCATCGTTTGTCGGTTAGTACATCTAATAGCAGGTAAAGTAGATGTGCGGACCTTCCACTCCGGCGGTCGGTCGATGGGGGCTGTAGTCAGGTATCCGTCTGATATCATTGGGGGATCCATATGCCACTTCCAGACACAGGGATATTATATCTATTTACAAATTGTTACCTACATCAGGCAGGCGGTGTCCCTTGGACTATTTTTCGGCTTTGATGGCGCGAGCGCGCGCTTCCCGCAACGAGATTACCTTGGTGCATTGGCGGCACAGCGAGAGCTTTGCGACTTGTTGCCCTTTTTTCCTTACAAAATATTTTGCTTTTATTTGTAATGCTCTCTCCCTTTTTCATATATATCCAAATTATCTTGAACAATCTTTCAGCCATTTTTCCTGTTCCCAAAGCAATTAAATGATAGGTAAAAGAACATTATTTTGAATTATCATGTACTGTCTTGTATAAAAGATTAACTATCAACTGGATTTTAATATTCTTGTCACTCACATTTCTGAATTTCAAATATAGGGCTTCCTCTTCTTCTCTCCTCGTTCTTCCAGATTTCTGTATGTTATACCTCATCTTTTTCTTATTTCTGTATGTATTTATCTCAATCCCTATCCCTCTGTCTCTGTCTTATTCCCCTTCTCTCTCTCTCTCTCTCTCTCTCCCTCCTATCTCTCTCTCTCTCTCTCTCTTTCTCTTTCTCTCTCTCTTTGACAGGTGAAGACAGACACTCCGTGTCAATGGAGAAGGGAGAAACTGGGTTATTGTGATAATGTTGAATTATGATACGAGAAAGGAGAGGCGTGGAGTTGGCCTATTTTTTCAAGTCCCGAGAGAGGGAGAAAATAAGGCTCCGGCCGAGTGATCTCGATTGCCAAGTTTTATAGGGTCGCTTTCAACCAAAAAAAAATATCGCTTTCGATTTGTGGAAAGGTATTTATAGCTTGGTGGCTTGAGACGTTCATGTTTGCTGTACAATCTGTACTTCATGACCTAACAAGAGTTTCCTTCCTTTGTTTGATATTGCAAGTAATTCGATTTTCATTTCGAAGTCTCTGTAAGAATATTTTTCAAGTTATGACCGTAAAAGGTCAGAAATATCTACAGGTGATTACATGCCTAAAAGTATCAATTTCGTTGATCTTTTATCTCATTTATTTGTTCATGTGATTGTTTTGATGATCAGAAGCAAACATGAATAACAAAATAAACAACACCACAACAATATTCCTAACAATATACAGTTTAATACGATTTGTTCGGTATGTAAAGACCAACTAAATAAATAACATTATTGGCTTTTGGGATGCAAATCACTGCACTCGTCCAACGCTAAACCGAGTATATTAATATTACTTCACTATAATATTTGAATACTGATTTTTCGTACTGGCACAATGTTTCCTTATTGTGGTTAAAACAAGTTTACGCTCGAGCTGCATTGTGTGACCGAAATCAGCGAACCTCTAAGCCATTACGTTATCGAGTTTGTTACATAATTTATAACGACTGTTTGTGCATGGTTATTTTCCAACGAAATTATGACTATGTTTATAGTAAAATACAGTACTGTCAACAAAACGTATCCTTAGTCATTGCAACAACAAAAATTCCCTTAATATTTTAGGTGAGAAACAAAATACTAAAATGTCAAATTAATTTAATTTAAAATACCTGAAATTTTTGGTTGAAGGTTGAACGAATGGAAACTACACTAAAATTGAAAAAAAATATAATTATCTATTTATTGTATTTTTCCAGAACATATGTTTTGTGATTGTTTTCGCTTCCGCTGACATACGTTATCTTGCACTTCATAATATTCATAATATACAAATGGGAAGAGCTACACATTACAAAAATAATCATGAAATTGTCGATCTTACAGTATATAGAGTATACGATTGTATGTTTTTTTTGTAATAGGTATTCCCTTTGAAACTATTACAATTTATTTCTTCTTTACTTATATGAAGAAAAAAAATAAAAGGAAAATAGTGCAAAAGGTATATGTATGATTGTTTGTCTTCAATATGCAAAAGGTGACATGGCTTTGATTTTCAGGTATAATGTGCGTGTGTATTCACCACACAGCATCGAACCCTCTTTCTACACTATCTCTTTTCTTTATCATTATTAATTACTCAAGATGCCATAAGTTATGTCGGCGGCTTTATCTCGATGAAAGCAACCTAATGCCCGAGGTCTCTATCTTTCTTAGCGGCTTTCTGCTTGCGTTTGACTGGAGCGGGTTAGGATGCCTGACAGGGTTAGTGTCGAACAAAATAACACGCACGGCTTAAATCCCGTCTCCATCGGGGGATAATTACGAGACCAATGATGACAAAAATGAGATATGTTATTAATCTTTGGTGTTGATAAACCGGTCATATTTCCCCCTACTCCGCAAAATGGGCTAATGAATTGGCAGCTAGGCACGGTGCCCCCGAGTAGCGGGGGAAGAATATAAGACAGGAAAGAGAGGGGGTTTTAGAGAGGAGGGAGAGAGTGAGAGAGCAAAATCAAAGAACCGACAAGTGCTAGCCGTCAACACTTAGTGATTGCACTGGGGCTGGAGTCGCTCGCGGTCCCTACCGCGGGAGATTCCGACGGTATTAGGCAAAATGTGACGAGATCTTCGCAGGATAATAATACCTCAAGCATGCCCAAACTAAAAAAGAAAGGAAAATCCACTGAAAACATTTTGATATCAATGCTCTCAAGGCATCTTATTAGTTTATGGTTCTGGTGGCACACTTCTACTATACTTCTCTTGGCTAGTTTATGTATCTTTGACGTTTATCTCGGCAAACTTATTTCTTTTGGGAGCGCAAGGTTTAATCCCGAGCGGCAAGCCAGTCGTCGGGTCCGATTGGGAGTCGGGCGTCATTCGATGGCGACATGATAGTATCACGCGATGATAATTTAGCCCCTTTTCTCAAACTTGATACTAAAACAAGTGCATTCTTTTCTTCTGTTTGTTTTGTATAATTCCTGACATAGAAGGTCAAAGTTATTTGTTTACCAAAGCTGTAACTTGTCGTTATATCGGCGTTATATACATTAAATCAATCGTTAAACGGTGGTACTGATGAGGCAGATAAAGATATAATAAGAACAAAGGGATGAAGAGTGAAAACAAGCAATGACAGAAAGTAATTCACTGTGAAATTCCTTGGAGCAAATCTTTACAGCTTAAAAAGTGTAAAAACTCATTGTAATTATAATCCCCTTAAAACCCCTTAAAGAGAAGGTTTAGTTCTGGGAAGCGGGTGACAAATAATATGTGAGCGTTATCATTCTTATTATGCAAGTGTGGAAGAACATCAGATAAGATATGTTTCCTCAAAAGCTTGGCTCTTCAAATGCCTTCATATTCTAAATATGTCATATAACATCGTAAAACTCCGGGGTAGGATTTTTACGCCACGTGTTCGTGTAGTCCCAAATACATCTTTCTGTGTACAGTGTTTGTAACTTTACCAAGACTTGGCCAAATTTGATGATTCCAGAACTTTTCAAACCACACAAATTATGATCAACCTTTTCTGGTCGATTCCACCCCCTTTCCTTTACAATGCAATCGCGTGACCAGAACTCAACTTCATCTTTCTGGAAACTTTATCCTGTACGAACTAAGGTAAAGTAGAACGTGTTGGTAAAAACCACCCGTTTAATTTCTTAACTTGTATGCCGACACGAGAAAGTTATCGCTCTCAATAAAAACAAAAATACACTGTATGTAAATACATATATACCATATGATATATATTTAGCTAGTGGCTCATAATCAAGTTTAAAAAAAAAACATTATTATTATTATTTCTAAAGGACTGTAAATTTAAGTAATGACGAAATATATTTAGTTTGAGGTCAAACTTTTAAGATTTCATACGCAAAGTCCAATGTTGATGGGCTAAATTATTGTCATTTAGGCGCCTGGGATGTAAACCTTAATAGGTAAAATCATTAATTTTTGCTTAATCAAATGCTAATATATGTTGGTCAAATAGGCGCCTCGAATAGCCAAATTACCAACGAATAGCCAATAATAATTACATTAACAATAATTGAGGGTTACCCTTTGAACCCTTTGGGCTTTAGTGCTGTTCTTGCTGAGGGCCCTGCAGTTGTTATTACCCCTGCGATTGCCAGGGAAATGGAGAAAGAGACCGAGAGATAAAATAAAAAGCAAAGATTATAAAGTCATCACATCTATACAAAAAGAACGTTCATTAATCTCTATTTGGATTTGTACAAATTAATTATGGCGGTATCAAATGAATCAGTAAAATACTCTATAACCATGATAACAGGTGTTTTAGAAAATCGAGTTAAGAGACTGAGACGGGAGGGGAGGGGGGTATGTACATGTACGCTGATTTAGAAGAGAAAAACAATAATACATGTACTATGATGGAGAAGAAAACAAGAAGTGATAGGTGTTTAGAGGAATTCATTTCTAGTCGAGGAATCTAAAACCACCCAATATATTTATCTTCATCCTTTTCGGAATGGCGTCTTGTCTATAATGAGTGTGGCCGTGACTTGAGTTCTAATATGAGTAGGTGGGGGATAACATGAGCTTTATGCGGATGATGTGGGATCGTAGAGGGGTACGTCTGGGGTGTGAAGATAGTCGTGAAATACTGGTGGAGGGGCGACAATCAGACTAGAGAGGGCATTAATATCGCTCGCGCTCCCCAGGTAGCGGGCGAAATTATGAAGGGTGCCATAATTCCTCATATTTCTCGCACTCACCGCTTTCTTCTCTCCAGTCTCTCTCTCTCTCTCTCCCTCTCTCTCTCTCTCTCTCTCTCTCTCTCTCTCTCTCTCTCTTTCTCCTCTGCTGAGAAGCATAACTGCCCCAAATGACGGACTCAATATCTATTATTTATTATGCCACAAATCCGTTTGCTCCATAAATAAAAAATAATCAACTGAGATGGCGCCTGGCGGATTTTCTTCTCACTTCGTTTCATACTGTTTCTAAGGAGATGTGTCTGGCAGGACCAAGGCTCTGACTCGCTGCAGGATTACTGCAATACGTCTCAAACACTAATTTGTATATACCCTAAATATATTTCTATGATGACATGTTTGGGTCTGTATTTTTTCTTCTTATTCTGTTTCTCCCTCTCGTTCTCTTTCTCTCTTTCTACCATAGGGATCAGCTAGGAAAAGTGACATTATTTCCAATTTATTGATTGTGATACGAGGAATATTGCGAGTCTGAAAAGAAATCTATGTTATGATACGCTGTGTTGACTCCGATTGCACTAAATAGTCCTCACTCTTAACACAACTTGTCATTCTGATAAAATTCTACTTTAAAAAAATGGGTTTTGATTAGATAAATAAACTGTTTGAAAAAAGTAAATTAAAATAATGCTCTTTGTATTGTAGTTTGAGTCGTTGCTTATTTTTGTGGATAGTTTTTGGAGTGGAAGAGTATAACAAGATATTAACAAATGAATATTTTTCTGTTTTATTAATAAATTCTTTTAATGTTAAAAGCAAGTGTAGCAATAATGAGTTTCATTTAAATCTTCCGTCAAGCAATTATAATTAAGCGATAAATCATCTGGTAATCAATACAATTATTTTCTAATCTTTTGTAACATGTTCACCCAACTTTAACAGGCTTTGAAGAAGAAAAAAAAAAAACATCGATTACATCTTTCTTTGCAGGAATATTAATTCATTTTAAACATTTATGTTTTCAAAATCTAAAGACGACTATTCAATATAACTTTCCAATTTAGTCCCAAGTACCTTTCCTCCGTCTCACCGGCGTGCATCACGAGAGGAAACGTGTGTCCTGTTTGTAAGAGTTGCCAACAGATGGCGCACTTCCACTTGTGAGGTATGCTATTGCGTCCAAAATACAAAGAATCGCTCTTAAGGACAGTATTAAGCACCGTCGAAATAAATGCTTTATACCTTGAAAATATTACCGAGATCGAGATTATACCAAGCTTTGATCAGTGTGACATCAAACAGTAATATTGTGACATCAGGCACGGATCTAGCGGGAGGGGCACACATCAGAGTAAAACAAAAAAGGTGCCCCCGTGTGAGAAGTTGTTTTATTAAAATAAATGTATTAGAATGATAATGATGATGATGACAATATACAAATAACGCACGGCTCTGAGTGCAATAGCGGTGAATGCAGTACGCGCGAGGTTTCTTTAGATTGGTGCCGCTCTGTGCAACGAGCCACTTGTGGCGAGTTCACAGTGCGAACCATCTGAAGAAACCGAG
>BEXV01001923.1:39107-61938 GCA_003118195.1 Hemicentrotus pulcherrimus | reverse complement strand
ATAAAACATACACATAAAAAAAACTCGAGGGGGGGAGGGGTTCACCCCCAAAACCACCCCCTGCGTACCCGCCTGCTAACGACCAGTACCTACAAGAAAACGGGGACCTGCAGGTTAGCACAACGATCCACTTTTAAAAAAAGTATTTAAAGACAATTTTGTTCGCTGTTCATCTTTGGTGGCTAAAGTAAACTATACCCATTAATCATTCTACATTCTGTTTCATTCAACAAGTATCTGATAATCTCTCTATGACATCACTCTCCGTCCCTCGTCGTTATCATTTTCCTATCTCCTTTACCAACGTAGAGGCGTTTAAAAGAAAAGAGGTTTAAGAGAAAATTGAGTTCTGAATAAGAGGAACAGTAAATGTGTCGGCTTTCTCGTTCGTTTAATGTCCCTATAAATGAAAATAGCATTACAAATGTCACCTAACCCCTCTCCCGAATTAACATGCGTTCATATTCGAAATATGACAAAATAAAGCTGAAAAGTGGAACACAAACTTTCATGCCACCTTTACGTGTAGTCCCAATCCTGTGTGCAGTGTGTTTAATATTTCAACAAGAATGGTTCAATTTCTTTACAATTTAATCATGATAACACAACGTAGTTTGTTCTGTCTAACGAAATGATCAACGTTTCCCGATAGTTACCATACCGCTTTCATTCACAATGTGATTGCATGACCAGCAAACATCTTTATCTTTAAAATCAAACCTTAAGACCGTATCTTTTATTTGCTATACTTCATATTGAGTTCGTTTGTATGCAAAAAGAAAAAATGAAGTTCGTCAACATTTTGATGAGTTGCTTGTTTGACAGGAGGAGTATCCCGACCTAGATTCGGTACCATCAGGGGACACGGGGCCTAATAACACAGACACATTGGCCGCATTGTTAGGGATCAACAAAACATCGGGATCTATAGCAGAGCCAAAAGTTCTCTTACCCTTCCCCCCTTATCAAGTCCATTCCGCCGATGTCGGAAAGTTTCATGTACTTTTTTTCTTCCTTAACCATGCTAGGATAACTGGCAACAAAATGTACGCATAATATGTTAGTTCTATGAATATGTTCATGACGATTCTTTCAGTCTTGCTCCTATAACACTTTTCGTAATCACCACTGAGGCATTGTTATATTCATCTCAACATTGCTCTGTTTTAAATCTTTTTTTTTTTAATTCCTGGCATCTAATGCAATATGATCATGCAGCAAAATAGATGCAGTGTGTGCAGAAATGTTTGTCCTTTCNTGTCACCAAGCCAGGTTTTCCTTCGTATTTTCCGTTCTCTGGATCCCCTTAGTAGAAGAATTATGATAAACCCAGCATGATGTAAACACCATTTTGTTTCCACTCTTACCCAACATCTCTATTCAAGTTCATGCTTAATTTTGGAAAAAAAAATTATTTCGAACGCCCGTTTGCATGCCTATTTTCTAAAGTGCAGTTTACTCAAAGGCGTCTGTGTACAGAGTGTGACCAACACGATTTAAATATAGTATATACTGGTTTGTTGGACTAGCAAAAAACAAAAGAACATACATCATCTTGTAACAAAATGGAACCAAGCCGGCCAAACTATGTGTAAAGATGGTTCTGTTTTTTTTTTTTTTTAATAATTACTGCGCCATCTCTCACTCACTGACGTCATTCATTCTCAGAGTAATGCGCTTTAAGACATTGTATTTATATTAACCTGAGAGTGTTATATTATCATCAGGTTGGTCTACATAAGGGTGCGCTCGATGTTTTTTTTTTAAATCTGAGAATGTAAATCTATATAAGGAATATTTTGAGCATGGAAACAACCAGGGGGGGGGGGAATATAATTACACTTTAAAGACGGAAATGTAGATTTGCTTTTATATTTTGGGAATAAACAGATGACAAGGAGTATCTTGTGGTTTTAAAAGACGAAAATAGACAAGCATCTTGGCATACCTCATACATTATTTTTCACCCGTCCCCTAATCCCCCAAATATAAAATTATTGTATTTCCTGTCTTATCCCTCTTATATCACTTTCCGATTCATTTGCTTTTCACTGATATGTTTTTAATGCCTTTAATATCCGCATGTTCTGTAGGAATACTCTTTAAAATAACTTGTAATAGGGTGAAACGTCAAAGTTGAATGGTCATGCGAAGGATGTTCGTTCGTAATTAATATGTCTTTCTCACAATTTTCTTTACTACCACATTTTATTGTTTTTTGTTCATGTTTTATCTTTTAATAGTGGACAATAGTCAGACACAATTAGGACATAATCAGAATCTATAAATGGCCATTCAATATACGTATTTATATAGCCACTGTATTTGCGATTCTTTGGATAACAAAGGCGTCTCTTATTTTTCAAGCGTTAGGAGACAATCGTTTTTTTTTTTTCTTTTTTTAGAAATAATGTTTCACCACACTCTATGTAGAATCTTTGGAATGCAAACACACTACTGCATGTTCACAATTTAATTGTATCGGCTCTACCCAACGCAATGCGTTGCCATACCGGCTCCATCAAGATAGTTTCTCGTTTTCTTCCTCCAATCCTCTGCCCAACACCTCCTGGCAAAGAAGTGTTCTCTGCCAATACCTAAATATGGTTTATGAATATTCATGGCCCCTATCAATCACCCTCCGTCAAGGATTAAACTAAGTGCTGTTGAAACAAAATCGGCCAATGCTCATAACGATCGATCACCAATAATGACGACCCCTCTAGATATGTGACAGGAAAACTTTGCGTCCTTTCTCCCTATCCTTCCAATCGGCCTTCTCTCTTAAAAAAGGTATATATATATATATATATATATAAAGTCATGCGCCTGTCGTGATCATCAAGGGCTTATATTCTTCTAATTCGTCCTTTCCGTATTTACCTCCACTCAGATCTGTTGTCACTTCTGGAGGCAAATGCGGATGACGACGATGAGGAAGAAAAAGTACAAGGAACACCCTCTGGCGCTGGAGAACAGAACCTCCGAAAATGGACACGGATAGCAATGATAGGAGAAGGCAGGTGGTGCGTTGCAAAGCATCGGGGAGAGGACCAGAACGTGGTAAAGAGGGAGAGAAAACTCTTGACGTTTTAGAGCGGGGTTGTTTACGTTAATACGCGAGAGGATTAAGATCTCTCCTTTACTTTTCCCTCCTCCATGTTCTCTCTTTCTCTCCCTCGCCTCTTATTTTTGGCGTTCTTTGGGTTTTTTTGAGGATATTTTCTAAAGTTGGCAATCCACCTGGAGGAAACAGAGTGTGGATTTAGGAATATGACTGGTCGCGTGATGACAGATACCTTGATTACCCGGCGACTCCGAGGCGGTGGCCATTCTTGTTATATCAGCCCACCTCTTGCAAGCGCATGTCTATTTCTTTCTCAACATCTAGTTTCTTATACCCTGTCCCTTAGAAACACACACAAAGACACACACACACACACACGCACACATACGCACGCACACACACACACACACACACACGCACACACACAGGGAGACAAACACAAACACACCAACAAACAAACGGACACAAACCCACACCCCTTTCTTGTGCCCACCTCTTTATCTTTATAGCCGACTATTTCTCTCTTTTCGTTTCCTTCCCTCTTTCTTTATAATACTTACCCTATCTCTCTTCCCATTTTCCCCTTCTCACTTTATCTTAACCCATCTGTCTAAATGTCTATGTTTTTCCTTCTCTCTCCATTTCTCTCTCTCTCTCTCTCTCTCTCTCTCACACACACACACACACGCACACACACCCACATCTTCTCTTGTCTTCTACTAATATCATGTCTAGCTGTGGTCGGAAGTTCAGTGAGGGTGAAATTGTGGTATTGTCAACTAAAACTGATGAATTTCAATCGATGTCAATGACTTCTATGAATTTGACACACTTCCATCACACGCACGCCACCCTCCCACGCACACCATCCTACCAGCTTATTCAGTCCTATACATCTTTATGAATCGTTGTTGTTGATGGTGATTTTGTATCATTTAGGTCCGATTTACTTTCAACTTCTGTATGTGGTATCGTCTTCATTGTTGTCGAAACATATTATATTGAAGTCATGTTAACAGAACTATATTTAAACGGAATTCTTCAGAGCATAATAGCGAATTATTCCTGACTCTGTAATCTGAATAACATACATGTATTGCAAAGTATACAGAAATGAACCAACCAATAACATAACACAGACAGCAAGATCATACATTTTGCATTAACCATGACGTAACAAATTAGGGCAAGTATGAAGTAAGGATACGCGGTTAAGTGTCCTTTTGGATGTTGTCTGACAGAAAATGATGAAGAGAAAGGTCTAAATATTCTGAAAGTTAACGATGTTGTCCCGGAGTCGACGGAGGTGTCGCTATTTCATTTTCTTGGTCTGCGCAATTCAGAGACATCCTTCATGGACCAAGGCTGGTAAGATTTATTAGATTCCTTGAAGAAGAGAAAATCGTCCATCGTCTGACGGAGTTTCTTTTTTATTATTTCGATTAGACAAATGTGTTGATTCTCCTCCTATAATGCATTTTGTTCGAAATGAGTACCATTAAAGTCAATTCAGATCAACTGATAATTTGATTTGATTAAATTCGATTTCGGGTTGTTGGTCAAAGAAAAATAATTTGACAGATGTTGGATATCCAACAGTGTCCGAAACACTTAAAGGTAATACTATTTCGTATCATGAAAAGACTTTAAAACACATTAAACTGATACTCTATGATAAAGAGTAACACATCCTCTTTTTCCTCAATATCAAACAAACTGAAAATGTTCAATCTTCCGCTGTCTCGTCCACAATTTTCCCTCCAATGAACTCCTTTTTTTTCTCGAAAGCCTCTCCTCATTCTTCCACCTATTACCTTCTTCACTGATTTGTCAAAGGATTATTCAAAATTGTACGCCTGAAAAGAAATACTTTGTGAAATAAATCGCCCCTGTTCTCGACTTTAAAAGCTTTCTAATGAATATAAGACTCAACGTTACGACACTTGTCGCTTATGGCGGTCGTAACTTGTCTTATATATCCTGCCAATCGTCCAGCCTTAAGTTAAGTTGCGATTTTGGCACCGATATAGATACCCTCTTTCTAATTGTTCTTAATCCTCACTATTCGGCTTAGAAAATAGTAAATTGTGATCTTTTTTTGCCTTCATTAAAATGCATACACCGTTTCCCCCTTTCCTCCGTTGTCAAAGGATTATCTATTTGTGGGGGAACATTATAAGGGGGTATTTGCTATCGGTTTACCTGTCCTTTGAAATTGTGTTTCTGTTTTTGTTCGTAACTTATCCATAAAATACTTCGAAGCTAGTTTAAAATTCAGTATAATTCCGCCATGCTCTGCTCCATAGTTTGTCTTGATATATCTTTCTCGCGTTTCTTTATCTAAAATTTGACTAAAAATGCGTTTGTATATAGGGGAAGGCGTGTGAGAAGCATGTGGGTGTGCGTGTGTGTGCACGTTTGAGATATCAATTCTGTTTTCTGTTTTGTTTGTCTCACTGCTCAAAATCAACAAATCTTGAAAGGGTCTGTAGAATCATATAGGAAAACAGGAATGGAAATAGATGAACGAAGTATATAAACAGTATTTATTGAAGGATGGCTATGTTTAATCGTTATTGTATACAGAACAATAAAATTGTCATTATTTGTCCATATATCTGTCTTTACATCTTCTCTTTATACCTTCACCCATGAGTGAACCATCAAAATAAGCGTCTTTTATCTACAAACGATATACCCAATCAGCACTCTTCTTTTTTATGAATCCAATACATTTCATCTCTAATCCCCTTTCCACTTATGAACCCAATATATTTCACCACTAATCCCATTTCCACCTGCAAATACGCCTTCTGGTTATTAAGAACCCATTCCCCCCATCCTCAATAATAGCACCTCAGCTTGAAATCACATCCCTCTTTAAAATTTAAACCTGGTGATGCATAAATATATTAATTGTTTGCTAACTGAGAAATGCCCTACGAGGAAGGCGATAGGAACGAGATAATAATCCATAGAGATTTAAAACCACCGGGCCTTTTATACGACGAAACCAAGAAGTTTTTTTTTCTTTATTTTCATAACTTTCTTACTAGCTTTCTTTTTATCATATCACTTTCCTTGTTTGATGTTCGATGTAAGAGTTAATGTATATGTCATCACCTATTAGCTTCAATCTCCTCTCTACTTTAATTTTGTTGAATTCAGGTATCCCCCTTTCCAGTTTCTCTAAATGATTTTCATTGAAATAATCACAATACATTCCGTTTAAGATCTTAAAAATCAAAGAAGTCATGATTGATTAAAATGAATCATATTAGTGAAAGAAGGATATGAAAAGGAATCAGAATTTCATATTGTTAATCTTAATGATGCCACTTTAAAAATACTCTTTTTTGTATATCATCAAAATTTCAGATAACCATAAAGGTTTTTAAACAAATGAAAGTACGTATTTTGATGATGGTAATTAATGCTTCATGGATACAAGGTAATATCAAAGATTGTCAAATTAATAAAACCTCACTATAAATGAAACACCATCGAAGAGAGATTATTTTTCTGTCAATTTTTCTGATAATCTGCCTTTTATTAGTATTTGACGCGATGTAACCTGATAGCTAAGGCGAAAATCAAAATCATATCCTTTTCTAAATAGGAATCCATATGGAAACACCACTACCCCCTGTAAAATCAGGTTTTCGAGTATATTTTCTCAAGTGAAAGATTATCAATTTCCGGGGCTCTCTCCACAAAAGAAGAAGAAACTGCTTTACTTCCTGAGAATGAGAATTAGGAGGGCAGGTGATCGATCAAGGACGACGGCGTCCACAGCAAGTCGATTGTTTGGTGACCGGTAATCCCTGTCCTGTTTTGTCCCATTAAACTCCCATCTGCATGGATCCAAATGCTCATGATGGTCTTTAGCGCTAGATACATGCATTCATCATCTTTCTCTGCGCCTCAGGTGAGAATTGAGAAGATATGGGGGTGCTAATGTAAAATGCAGCAAGCGAAGGGTGGTCAAATGCTCCCTTCAATTTTTACTTATCGGGAGGTTTGGAGATATACTTGGAACTGTCTCATGTATTTATACATGTTTTTTCTTAATTGTTAATTCAATACTGGCTTACACTCTATGTGGAAAGCTAGTTATACAGATGTACGTAATATTCATTACAAACATTATAATGGAGAAATCATTTTATTTTTCTTGAACTGAATGTGAATTTTAAGACGTTTTGAAATAAAAATTAGTAATCACGTTCATCAGAAAGAATTAGTTTAAATGTTAATATTGTTTATCGTATAATGCATTAGGAATCAAAAAATATTTTCTTTTAATATAAAAATTATCGTTAACAAAATATTTCTCACAACCATTGTTTTCATGGTAATTTAAATAACTGTGATTTAAGAGGTTACAACGTTTATTGTTTCATGCGTTAATAAAATTAATACATCAATCCTCCATGTTATGTTGACGGTGACTGCATGTTTTAATACAATGTGAGATGTCAGTATTAAAATTATTTTATATTAATTATTTGTTGAAGACTTTTTAACCCCTCCCCTCACATCTCTATATTAAAGAACCCCCACTCCGCCTTCCAGTGTCGCCACCGTTACCGGCATGTATGGGCAGGAGGATGAGGATGGCGCTGGCGGCGGAGATTAGTATAGGGGTGGTATCGATGTTGTGGCGTCTCTTGATCGTCCAGGCTTTAGAAATATGACAGCTTGACAGGTGTGGGGATGGCGAAACGGTAGACCGACCCGACAACGATCGATACCAAACTATCAGGGCGCGCGTGAAAGATGCTGTTAGCTTTAATTTGCTCGTTAGCTATCCTTTCACCCAGAAAGTTTACTCTCTTTTTCTCTCTTTCTCTCTCTCTTCTCGTCACCTTTCTTTTTCTCCCCTCACCTCTCTTCCTGTATCTCTTCCTGTATCTCCATCTTACTCTATCTCAACCGCTCTCTCTCTCTCTCTCTCCGTCTCTCTGTGTCTGTCTATCTCTCTCTCTCTCCCTTTCTCTCCCTCTCTCTCTTATGTTTCTTGTTTCTGTTTTGTTTTCATTAACTCGTTGATCTGCCTAGCTATCTAGTATCCTTCTATGTCTTTCAATATTTATCTTTGCCCCTCAATCTTTTCGGTCTCATCTCTCCTCCCTTTCGTGGGAGTGTATCTTTCAGATTTAAATATGGCAGAGGCTCTCTCTCTCTCTCTCTGTCTCTCCCCATCTCTCTTGCTCTCTCTCTCTGTCCCTGTCTCTGTCCCCCCGTCTCTCTATCTCTCTCTATGTCCGTGTCGTGCTTGTATCACCATCACATCAGAAACATCCTTCCATCATGCACGACTTCATTCGCAGATTATCTAGCCGAGCCACACTAAAAATATATTCAAATAACCCATGTTAACATCGGGTGTATAACACGTTGCAGTTGTTGTAAATACGCGCTGCAATAGTGTTTTTATAAATATTCGGAAGAAAAAATCACATTATTTCGAAAGACTTCAAGCACTTTTAGACTTTAATCATCGGAAAGATAATTGTAAACAAGCATTTGTTCGTGTGGATATTCTAAAAATCAAATAGATGTTATGAAAAATGTTAGATTTCCTACTTCTTTCCACGACTATTTCCCTTCAGAAGTGTATTTGACCCTGGTTCCGATTCTGAATGCAATCCCGAAATTGTATGAAATATATATTTTTCTTTAACTTATTTTTTATCCTCGATTTAAACGCATGTTCGTCAGCACGGTCTCGCCGCGCTTTGCGATTATGTTGGCAGGAGAGAACAGCCACCCACACGCACACCCACACGTACACACCTACCCATCCCATGATAAAACATTATTCAGCCACCTTCAAAAAGAACGTTATCCCCCTCTCTATCTCTCTTTCAATGAATCACCTTCTAGACGATAACGTCTAAGGTAAAACGACCCCATGATCTATTTTAAGTCTTATCAAGATGAGTAGTATTTCAGTTTTTTAAAAGTGCTTGAGACACGATGTATTTTCAATGTATTCGTAGTAATAGTAGTAGTAGTAGTAGGAGTAGAAGTAGTAGTAGTTGAAGTGGTAGTAGTAGAATTAGTATTCGTTGTATTCGTTGTATTCGTAGTAGTATTCGCAGTATTCGTTGCCGTCGTCGTAGTCGTAGTAGTATTAGTAGTTGTAGCAGTAGTAGTAATATTATTGTTGTTGTGAACGAGGTAAAGCGGCCGCAAGAAAATGAGAAAATGGAATGATGGGCAAAACACATTTTGCAGTGTTGAATAGTTTATTATTCAATCAGGTTGGATGTTGCAAATGCAAATTAGATCTTGTGGATAAACAAGCTTCATTTTGAATAATTTTCTGGGATGTAAACGCTCTCACGAAGATACAGTTTGATTGAGACGTATGTCACCACTTCCAGCGTGTCAGCACCATCAGCGCCATTTTCCGGTAATTCAAGATCGCTGCTCCCCGCAGTACGTATTGGGTTACATAGACTTGAACGTGTTTTCTCTTGGCACGAAAGGGGATAGCAAACTATAACTGCAAGTAATGTCGCCACATCATTATCGCTTCATCGGTAGGGCGAAATTTTTGCTTAAAATGAAGACTTTGAGCACTTTAGTGAGATGAATCTGAAACTTGACACTGGACTATTTATTATTGAATCATAAAAACAGAGATAGTTTTGAATTGAACTGAGTATAACTTTCATCGATGTGTGATAATTATGTAAGAGATTGTGTAAATCACATTCAGAACGAAATCAAATAGACTCTTTGAGCAGTGATTGTTATAACCGTAATCTTTGAATTATCGTATTCCGTAACTTAGACAAAGGGTTTAAGTCACTTTCGATTCAGACATTCGGTAAAATGATTGTATAAATGCCGTGTACTGCATACAGGCTGAATAGAATTTACATTACGACTAGATTTACGACTAAATAATGATAATTGGTACTGGAGAAGTATAAGAATGATAGCCGATTCTCAAAACTAGCAATTGCTTGCGGGTGAATGGTCATCAAATATAAAAATGAGCACAAGAGCTTTCTGGCTTTTAAGTAAGCAAAATTATGCTGAGATTGTTTAGCAATAAATCCTCGTTATTTGGTTCTCTAAATGATATAAACCGCTACATCGAATAAGTCTTAGTGATTATGCATTCGTTTGCACTGGTTCACAGACAACATTCCAGGATTAAAAAAAGAAAGCACCTCGAAACTTTTCTTTAACAATGATTGTGACATTACACATTCTATAGTATTCATTGTGGTCTTTCGGCTAGTATTTGTTATGTATGGGCATTTATATTACGTCATTAGCTCATGCTGCCATGATTGGAACTTTAACATCAGCACCAGAAAAAATGAGACGTCTTTATGTCGTAATACTTTTACACCTACAAGATTTCTACAAAGCTATTTAGTGACTATTAAAGACTATGTCGACAAAATAGTGATCATGAAGACATGCGTCCAGCTGGTCCATTCCGACTACGAGAAAGTACATTGACCTTTCGTCTGCGGTAGTCACTGTACCCCAAGGCGGTCACTAGCCACTGTCATTTTTCCATGTGATGGTTAGTGTTGTGATCAGTAATGATGTTTGGCGCTGATTGCACTTAACATTTCCTCTAGAGAACTGTATAGTCAACTAGTCATTGCATGCGGTTTGGTAAGAATAGTATCTCTGTTGATAAACTTACTCATCAAAATAGCAAATGTCGGTTACTGGTCAGTTCAGTCAAATGTCACCTTGTGTTCTGGTGACGGGACTTTTACTGGTGTCTGAAGCAGTCTAGTTACTCAGATTGATTAACACCCTGGTAAACAAAATTTAGAACAACTGCATCTTAGTTTTACAGGTGGGCTGAAATTTGCCCGCGCGTACGTGCGCGTATCAGCTCTTCTTATAGACGTCATTTTTACCACGTTATATTACTGTGGACTGTAGCTGTCAATGTGAATAGCCTATATAAACATTCTTTCTCTTACAATCCTTATTTTTCACAATGTCACTTTTACCAAATTCGCTGACGCAGTCTTTGGCCAGACTAAGGATGCCTTCTGATCGAGCAATAGGCATCCCTTAGTAATGCGATTTTCGTCATTATTCTAATCTTTTGCTCTGAAAAGCGCCGATTCTGATAATGATATACCGAAATTATTTAGTACATGTACAGTAAGTTGAATTGTTTGCAATGTAATAATCAGTCAGTTCCGTTGCTTCAGAGATCGCAAAATTGATGGTTGGCAACAGGTTTCATAGCAATATTCTTATCTTATAACATTATTTTGTAAACGGGACACAATGAAATGCTTTCCTCTTTAAATTCTTGATATTACAAATGGACTAGACCTGCTAACCTGGATTATTAGAAGGCATATCCGGTTTAAAAATCCTAATTACATTTTTGATTCTGTATATTATGAGAAGGAGTCAGGTCTAACTACGCTTTTACCCATCGGGCAATTCATTCCGAACAAAACTCAGAATCGTCATTAGATTGGACAGGGAGCAACACCTTAAGCGTCGACCGTAGCCTCGTTGCTCTGGCACCGCTCCCAGTTCGGTTCTATCGCTTGCCAGGACGAACCTAGTCATGGCTTCTCCAAATAACATTCATGTGTGCCGCTTTGTTTTAAACATCTGGTTTAAAACTGGGACGATTCTTACTATTGCCCTTTGGCAAGTAGCTCCCTACCTTAAAGTTAAGCGCTTAACAGAAAGGTTAGCTTTTACATGTAGTGACCAAATATTAATCATAGATTATTCATGTTATAACACATTCAAGAAACAGAATTGTATTTTGTAATTAGTTTATGTAATAAAGACGTCAATGAAGATATGAGATATCATCTGATATCGAAGAAAAAATATAAATGCAACTATCAAACGCTAAGGAGCAAAAGATATCATATCATAAAATATTCCACATTTTTGACAGGCAAAGATTAAAATGTATTTAACAAATGTTGGAAAAGTAAAGAATATACGGAATTACGAAGGAGAGAGAGAAGGGGGAGGTGAGCGACAGAGAGAAAGACAGGGATATAGACAAACATACAGAGAGATAGAGAGAAAAGATTGTGGTGCACACAGGAAATGGAACTGGAGAAAATACAAGAAAAAAAGCATGAGAAAGAGAAAAGGATAAACAGAGAACGGTTGAGATGGAGTGGGAGGAAAAGACAGACAGTTTGAATGTTGTTTCATTCAGAACAAAGGCCTGCATTTTGTCAACCATAATTCCAACTAACATATCTAGTTCCTTATTGCAAGGCTCTGGCACCATTCAAACAAGAAGACTTACTCTACAAAATTCGTCTTTGAGGATCTCTTTCTTGGATGCTGTAGGGAAAGTCCCATACGACTGCGCTTCGTATCGAATCGAGGGTTAAAAGAAATGGAGGTGTTGATTGGCCATGACAGAGACAACACCTCAAACGAGCTCACCCTTCACAGTCCTGACACAAGTAGACCAAACTGGCTTCGGCTCTCCTAGTGTTGTCTATCCTGCGCAGACCCTTGATATTTGGCTTGGGTAAAGTGATATCAGGGTGCCTAACCTGGGCCCTGTTTCACAACACTTGCTATCAATAGCGAGTTACAAGAACTGTTATATGCTCCCTATATAGTGGCATTTGATTGGCTGAGAACAGATTTGTCATTTGGTATTGATAAAAAGTGTTATGAACCAGGGCCCTGGAACTTTTTCTGTGATTACACAAGCTACTTTCTGCCGTGTGAGATTTTTCCATGGAGACGACGAAAAGATTCCCCACGCCACTGGAAGAATCTCTTGATGCCCAAGCTGTCCAATAACCCAAGAGAATCCCGACACGGCACTCATATCCTTTGGCAAGATATTAACCTGCACTTGCTACTCTCCACCCAGGTGTCAAATGGATACCCGGTAGGATGCGACCGTCATTGTTGGTCAAACAGCTTGTGAGCGTCAAGTAACGCCGCCCGGTTGTAATGCTCCCCAGGGAGTGGAGATTGTGCACACAGTGTGTGGGGGAAAGCACTGAATCCAATGAACGGGGTAATAGTATATTTGTAAAGCGCTTAGAGACATTTATATTAAGCGCTATATATAAATTTAATATTATTATCATTATTATTATGATGTAAAAGGGGACAATGTACACGTGATTTATATTGTTCATATTTATCAAAAAATAATGTTTTGGTCCCGTCTGTTCTGACTCTGATGTGTGTGTTTGATATCTCCTATCGAATGAATCACAGTGCGGGACTGAAATTTTACTTTATAGAAACGTATATTAATGTTGACTTATTATCCAAAATATATTCCAGTTTTGCAAGCGAGATGAAACAAATATTTTTCAAGACCCCAAAATCAGAGGCTTTTAAAACAGTTTCCGTTTCCTTGTGCATCAATGCTTGAATTATGATTCGCATTTACTTTTTGTCCAGAGCACAGGGCAATGGTCGAATCGAAGACTCGCGTACGAGAGTCAAGAGTCTCCACTGCTACACCACAGTGCCCTCACTGTTCTAGAATCCCAGTCACAATGGAGCGACCCGAGCGGAAACGAAAAACATTTTGATGTCAGAGATAAATTGGTTGTTATTTAAAAATACGTCAAAGAACAAGTCCATTACTTTGACCTACCTTTTGAAGGACTAATATATCGCTTTGTCGTTGAAGGATTTATCAAATCTGTTCCATGTATACCTCGAACATTGTTATTGTAGGTTGATTTCACTATACTTTGAAATCCTTTTCAAGGAGACAAAATCAGTCTCATTGCAAAGACTACTTTAAACCACAGAGGTCGCATTTTCTGTGTTAGTTTATCCATAGGTTGTGAATGATTTGGGTAACAACCTCCGGCCACCGAGCCACATTTGTTCTCTTCAGATCCATGTCACAACGTGTATCAGGAAGGGACAGTGGGAAAATCTGGCAACAAGTTTGTATGGCTGGATTTAAAGACATCCACTAAATAACATTAGCAAGTAAACAGAAACAGTTATACCGATGGACTAAACAATTTATGTCTTGGTTTCTGCTCACATCTTTACAGTAAAAGTTTTATTTTAGGGGATAGTAGAAATAAACTATAGCCTGCCATGAGGCTGCATGCACGCTACCTATTGAGTGCCATGTGCGTGCAAGGGCGCTTTTGTAAAAGCAGTTATTGTTCATGCTCATTGGGCTGTGCTGTGTGTTTTGCACTCGCTATTCATAGAACTGTCGCGTTAATCAGATTATCTCCAAAACAACCTGGCACACTGGGGATTAGCCCTGTGGTACGATAAGAAATAAAATACCCGAGATCAAGAGTATGACAAATTAAAGTATAACTTAACATTAACGAAACAGTGCTGATTAAATATTCTATATTCGATAATATTCCCAGATTTCTATAAACATCCATCACTTTATTTTTAACTGCTGAATACTATAAATTTTCTGTGTCAGACATATTTGTATAAAAATATTGTCATTTTCATCCACATCATCGTTATCATCACAATCATCATCACCATCATCACCATCATTAGTTTTGCTTAATTCTTGTAATCATCTACTCCGATTCGAGCTTTCACGTTATAAAGCAAACGCTTATTGTGACAGCCCTTCTTGATAGTGTGTTATTAGTTACATTTCGTTGTAATTTCAACATTTCTATCACTATCATATTGTGTATAAGTTGAAAAAAATTGTTATATTTTGTACACGTTGTATCGTTAAAAAGTAATTTGATTCGTATGTTTTGTAAAAAAAATACATTCGATTCAACTAAAATCAATTAAAAACACACACACGCAAAACACGACTCCAAAAAAAAAATTGGGTAAAAATACTTCACTTAGTTCTTATCATATATTGAATACGAGACATTTTGCTTTGAAATTATTCGACAATAAAATAAATCATCTCCAAGAACTATAAAAAAAAAAAAAAGCTCCCTCGTTGGTTTGTGCACCTTTCCCATGCAGAACTCAGCCAACCGTCTCTTTAAAATGATTCAGTAACAATGTTTAAGGTTGATGAAAAGACTGCGTAATTTTGTATGAAATGTTATTTATTATATTCCTCCTGACTGCATTAACCCTCTAACATGCAAAAAAAAAATCCTGAACAAAATTCTCGGGAGACAAAGATGTTTATGAGTTTCTTTGAAGGCGTCACTGTGCAACACCCTCTAACAGAAAATTTTCCCGACCATTTTTGAATTTTTCCAACTGTTCTTCCATGAAAATAAGACGTAAGATAGGCTTTTAAAAATCTGACAATGCTTAAATGTCTGGAATGGTATATAGAGCCAATTCATTGCTCTATTACAATTTAAATTCACCTAAAATGTAATTAAATTGTGATAAAATAGTTTGGAGAATTAAGAAATCAAACAGATCAGTTTTCCCAACTTTAATCATTAATAATGGTCCGTTTTCGCTCAAACTCTCAGATTATCTTTAATAATACATCTAGCATTGAAGTCACTGCCTTCGAACCATTTATTCTCTACTTAACAATGTTACCAAGTCCCTTTAAGGGTCGACTTTGAGAGTGTGGAGACCTGTCAGAGTTGGTTAGAAGGATGAACCTCTATGGGGTTCACCATTCTGATCTCACCACTGATCTCTGGTCGTCAGGTTTGTGGGTGAATATGAGTGCCATGCTCTAGTTAGCGTTTCCTGTTTAGAGAGCGGAGATGGGGGCAGAACAGGGGGTTGCAGAGGAGAGTGAGAGGGTCTGGAGGGGGGCAAAAGAGAAGAGGTGTGGAATTTGAACAGTTTAAGCTATGAAATAAATGTATACGATTTTTTATTTTAGTTGGTAAAAGTGGGGTAAAAGTGGGGGGAAAATAATTGAAGGAATAATAACAACAAAAGAGAGAGAGAGGACGATAGCAAGAGAGATGTGAAGAAGAGAGAGTGAGAATTAGAGGAAAGAAAGAAAGAGAAAATGAGAAATAGCGTGCGAGTCTTCGGGAAAAAAAAGTGGCAATTTGGCGTAAGGGTAAGATATCGAACTTGTTCTAAACAGCACATTTTAAGATTCTTTAATGAATTTTTACGGATGAAATATAGTGGACAAAAATGGAAGCTTGAAGACCCATCAACCCTAATCAATGCAAAATTTAACTAACAGTTAAGTGATTATTATATCAAACCAACCATGTTATTTAATTGAACATGAGCCCCATTAAGAGAACCAAATTTAAGAAAATCAGTCATGCTTTTGTAGTTCATATTCACTACGGTGAAGATGGAAAATCAATTTTTCCCTAATTGACATTTCAGAAATACCGCAAGAGATTATGTAATTCCGTGCAATTTCAATCATCATTCATCCAATACAAAACCCACCATTTAATGCACAGGAAAGAGTCGAAAGTTGCTAATAATTGCATTGGCCACGAAACATTCAAGGTCATACTAAAAAAATGTCATGTCGGCTGGGTCTCTGAGCTGGGAAACAAACACTGATTTGCTAATAAGCCGAACTAATCCCCTTGTCTAGAGTCATCTCCACTGATCTAGTTCAATTTCCGTCAGAATGTAATAATTATTATGCGCATAATTATGGGGAACCGGTAGGAGGCTGGCTGGCAAGATTAGTATTAAGGTATTGTTCATTGAGTATGTCGAGTATTAGACTTAATAAGAAAAACAACAACAATAACAAGTGGGTATCTATATTTGCGATTCTACCCCATGAATTCTGCATTAAAAATAAAGAAGAAATAGGCCTACATGTTTTGCCAAATGTGCAATACTACTGGTTATTGATGACTACAACTCTGAAAACCCATATAGCCCCTATCTGGATAAACGCATTGCAGATTGTTGTATATCCTTGCAACGTAATGTAGTGATAATAGATGATTTTAGGTCAATGACAAAAAATAATAAGAAATAAAATAACTAGCTATCAACTTTGTTTTAAACCGTATTACATGTTGTTTTAGGTCACCTGTAAATATCAGACAGAAACAATGTCATCATTGTCCAAATAAATAAATCCTAATTGGGTGAAGGGAAAAGGTATATTTTCACCAATTATACTACTTCTAATTTGTCATATTTGAGGTTTAATAACGAAATTGCAATAACATTTTTCACATGCGTCTTAAATGTGTCATTGATATTTCGAGTGGAAACGTGCATCTCCGAGACCAGACGTTTGAAAATAAAGTTTTGAATGACTTTCTGACAGGAAGAGCAACTTTATGGTAATCGACCATAATTATTTGGCAGACAGTAAATTATTATTCCCTTGTCCATAGTTTAAATTTCGGTAGTTTAATAAATCCTTGTCCCTTTTATTAGGCAAACGAACAATTGAAAATTTACTTTTCGAAAGGGAGTCACAAGACACGTTTAGAATATCACATATATAATCGAATATGACGAAGAGAAGGGAATGAATTAAAAAAAGACATCACCTTCCATTTGTACCTTCATATTTCTTATTTTTTTTCTTCATAAATTTTTTCGTTGACTAATTTACTCTAATATTTTTCTTTCCTTCTGTTTAATCTCTTTTCCTGAATGTATCTCTCCTTCGCAGATTTTTTTTTTTTTCACATCGGAAATGTCCGTCTTAAAAAGAGATTACTTTAAACATCTCCATTCAATGTAATCATATTAGTGATGACTTTATATTACGACGTCCATCTTCAACGTTCGGGGAAGAGGGTGCTTTTAAATTTCACCTGCTCACGATTCTTTAATTAATGAATCATGAACTGAAAGGTTGGAAGAACTCAAACTACTTCTCTTGAAAAGGAGCCGCGACCGGGCAAACGTTTTTAAATATCATACTGTCTGTTGAGATTCTTGCTAACGATATTATTAATTTTCTACAAGCTCATGACGGTTGTAATAGCTCAGTCCGTGAACTCGCCTTCGCGTAATACCTGGCTTTTATTATTACAACTGTCTGCACGTATCTAATAATTTCAATTCATATTAGTCTAGGAATTAGCTTATACATAATGCCACTTGCCATCTCTCTCATTTTTACAAGGGGGCTAAGAAGCCTATCCATATAAGTCATGACTAAAAAACTGGGTGGGGGAATATTTTCCTTCTCTCTCTCTCTCACTCACTTTTACAAGGAAGGCGATGAGGAGGTTTCATTTACCTCCTACCGATATAATTCGCAACTACTTAACTTATAAAGAGATTGAAAATCCTTTTATAACATACTTTTTTGTTTCGAAATAATCATTCCCGTCTCCCACACAGGCAAGCTTATCAAAAAGGTGAATGAGGGGCTGTCTTCACCTCCGTAGATAAATGGCTGAAAAGGGGCGATTAAAACTCTTGGAAAAATGACTTTTTGTTTCGAAATAATCACTCCCTCTCCTCTCGCTTCCAAATGGAAGACGAAGGAGTGCTTTTCTTCACCTCCTACGCTTTTATGTCCGACTCATCGAGGTTTGTTCCTACCTTTATGCTTTGTCATTGACTAGTGAAAGATGGGATGTGACCCCTGCTCAGGTCCGAACAAAAGTACACCGGTGCTTGACAGCTAGGTTGGGGGATGAGTGGAGAGACTTTCATGACTTTTAACTTTATTCTCGTTTTGGTGATTAGTTCCCTTCTGGTTTGCAAGTGTCCTGATTGATGGAGCATGCCATTTATCTTAATGAACAATATTTATTTTAAAAACCTTTATCCATTTTCACATTTATATTTAGAAGAAATATGCATGACTTTCTTTTACCCTGTTTTAATGAGAAGTAGTAACTCGTAAAAATAAAATGTTATGTACAATGATATATATTGCAATTACTGCATTTGGTTCTGTAGTATATCAAAGTAATTAAAATGTATAGACAATGCTTTATGCTCGATAACTTTATGATGGTAACCCAATAGCTAACACCTAAATAATTTAATTTGTTTATAGACTAATACAAGGTTTTGCCAATAAATATTATTCATTAACCCCTCCTCAAAAACAAAATGGAAAATGCCCCAAAGTGAAAGTAAAATTAGCTAAAAGGTAAAGACCAGTTATGGTCATGCGATTGCATTGTGAAAGAAACGTTGTGGAATCCATCAGAAAAGGCAGATCATCTAGTATTTTTAGCACCTGCAAGGTTCTGGAATCATCAAAATGATAAGAAATTTGGCCCATTCTTCGTAAAGTTACAAGCACTATACACAGAAAGATTTATATGGGACTACCCTATATCTCTCACAGACCATAGGAGAAACAAATTTACCAAAAATATGAATATAGGCGGTTTCCCGGCAAATTGTTTATCATCATGTATTAGTCAAAACATATTCATTCACATGATTGGTAATGAGAGCTTCCATTTCATTTTTTTTTAAATTGGGGCGTTTCCAATACTGGTCTCTACCTTTAATCATGTCATTTCATAGTTAATTTCACACCTACGCCTAGAAATTACTTCATACGAATTAATTTGAAATTTGTTTTGCAATTAATGTTTGTAATTATCATTTCCGTGCTAATTTGACAGCTAGAGGACGCTAGTCCAGTTTGTCAGACGATAACAATTTTATGAACGCGCCATATTCTTCACTGCCTCCTTCGTTCTATCCATCACAGTCTCACCCTTTCTCTCTCTCTTTCTCTCTCTTTATGGTAATCTTTTGGTTCATCGTCTCCGTCCCTCCGAAATTGTGGTGATGCAATGAAATTTGTATAATTCATTTTCCACTGAATATTTCCTGACCTTAGCAATTACCTGTAATGTTTGCCTCGCAATCAACTTTCCTTTGATCAATAATTGATAAAGAATGATATCGGTTAGAGTTAGGAGTGGGTTTGTTTTAACTTTGGTTAACTACAAGTCCTTACATGATTTAATTTGTATACAATTTACGAAAACGGATTTTATAAAGAGCGTCCTACAATAATTATAGTGCGATACTAAAGGTTTTACAAAGTTCTGGTATGGGTTCATGAATTTGTTTCAAATGAACATTATTGGAAACATATGCGATCCTACAATACTCAGTGTTCGTTGTCGCGGTTGAAATCGAGTCTAAAGAGATGAAATTGTAAACAATAAACTTTTTTCGTTGTATAGCTCTCTCTCTCTCTCTCTCTCTCTCTCTCTCAAGGTCAAGATATTAATTTGGCTATAAAACAATGTTTGTTGACTAAAATCGACCGATTTGCTATTCCCGTTTGTAAATTATATATCAAAACTACATATTCTGAGATTTTTATGGTCGCAGTTTCCATTGTATGGCCGTAGGCGCTATTTGAAAATTATCAAAATTTACCGGGAGCACCGGTAAGTTTTGATATTCAATTTTTTTTCTTCTAGAAAGCAGAAGTGTTTTAGGGGCTAAATTACCATTGCTCATAATACATTCACAGTGGCATCCAAATATTTCAAAATAGTAAAGAATCCCTATCCAGCCAATTTTCAAATTTTCCCAAACCTTTGTAATACCTTTAACTTGCCCTGGCTCTAATGGCACCATTCCCATCATCCATTGTCACCGATAACCATCATCACCCGGGATGACAAAACAATTTGTTGGAAAAACAAAAATAACCAGGTGACATTTGAGCAAGTTGAAGATATCTTGTTTGAAGCGACGGATGACTCGGGTTTTCGAGGACACACGGTCGTGAGGCATCGGGATCGCGTGTTCAGTCCGCCCGCCTTCTTCCCGCACTCTTTTCCTATCAACCGCCGAAAGAAGGGATTTCCCGACCGACTAAGCCATTATTTCCGACATGAAAAAAGTACACAGGGCCCCTTTTTTCTTCTTCTCTGTTCTCACTGTTCTATTTTTTTTCCATGGCTTAAAATATTGCGAAATGATGATGCTGCCGCGGTGACGTTTGATAGAATAAGAATGCCGTTTTAAACACACAGAAGTTGTGTTTCTGCGCCAGGTGTATGAGTGAAGATGAGCGACCGATTTTGAATCAGTCCAATTGATCAGCCTCTTTAAGATATTAGAAGCTTAATTGGATGAGTATAAAGCACTATTTAGAATTATAATTGTCTCATTAATCAATCTTAATAACAACAAAGTACCTTGATAATTAAGTGGTTTTATTTTGATCTTCATCTATTTTTCCAAGTCGAAAGTTGAGTCGTCGTTATGATAAAACTCTGTAAAATCACCTGGTCATGAAAGCATGGATTGCGATATTCAGAAATTTCATGAAGCATAAATATCTGAGTAGTGATTATATAATTCTTAGAACTTTTTGTTTTAGTGCACGCCGGTTGGTAAAATTGTATCAAGTTACCTGTTTTGACGCTCTAAAATAAAGGAATCAAGGAGTGATTATTTAGTAAACCTAATAGTTTTGCTTATTCAACACATTGGTTTCTGGGATGATTAGTTAAATCGTAAAAATGTATTTATTGAAAAGCCGATAATTGTTGTAACCCCTACTTTATTATACAACATGAGTCGATGTCCATTGATCGACGCGTGGGAACGGGAATTAAATGGAGAAAACCAAAATGAAACGACGAATACATTCTATATTTAAAAAGCCCCATTGTTTTGTCGAAATTGACTCCTTTATCCATGCTAGTCATGTTTCTATAGGTTCGTCTTAATATCAATAACTCTTAAACCAGCAACAAACTATTTTGGACGCATTTTACAAAATAATTCCTGCTGATGCGATGCGCCCTCTGGTTTGTACAAATTGATGAGGATAGGTGCCAAACTGGAGTGTAATGCTCCATTTACCCTGATTCAGTACCGAGCTTATTGGCAGTGACAGGGGCGCTAATCTTTGGTGGGGGCGTATACCCTACATCTCACTTCACTCTGAACATCACTAGTAAATGTAGGGCATACTACGACCTCAAGTGTGCAGGAAAACAAGATTTACAATGCATGTTTAAACTATGGGTAAATGGTGTCTTTTTGTTACGGTAGTATGATACGACTAAAATATAACAACAAGAGCAGCAACATCAACAACAACATCATTGACAACAACAGTAACCACAACTTATTTCATAATGACTCTGAGGGGCCTGCTAATTATCTCTAGAAAAGCTGGGGCATAACAACGACGCCCCTCCCCCCCTCCCCCCTACACCCACGGGACAACGCTCAGCTCCAATGTAAAGTTTTGTAATGTAAAGTTTGTTGTTAATATTACTATTGTTATTGCTGATGTTGTATGTAAGATAATATAGGCATTTCCTATGTGTGTGTGTGTGTGTGTGTTGTGTGTGTGCGTGTGTTTGTTTGTTTGCGTGCGTGTGTTTGTATGTGGGGTTGTTACATTGTAAGATATTGGGACACATTTTATTGCCATGGAAAATTACTGCAGTTGAACGATGCAGTTTCGATTTTACTTGCATATCATGATGAACAGAGGCTTAACTTTTCGCATGGACCTACATTTTTTGGTGGAAAGAAAATTGACTATTCAATTATTATTATCCCTATACTCCTGACCTTCACGGAAGCTCTGATCCAATTGCATCTACAAGCTGCATCCTTCTTGTTAACGCCGCCAGTAATAGATGTCGACATTTGTGTCACGTGATTCTAATGATCAGGTGACCTTTTCACATTTTTTGAAGTGGAGGAATAGACTAAAAGTCATGTGCCCTAGTTGGCCAAAAATCAACAGCTGACTTATCGCAGACGTGTTGGAATTCGAGTTCATAGAGAGAGCAAATCTGACTATGTTTATAATGAGTAGTATTGAACGATGAAATATTGTGCAAATGATATTGATGATACTATCTACAAGAAGATTACCCATTGTCATCCACTTCCCCCACCCCCCGCAATTGCCTTTCATTCGACCCCCCCCCC
>BEXV01001922.1:46321-69052 GCA_003118195.1 Hemicentrotus pulcherrimus | reverse complement strand
ACGAATTATTTTTCACCTCTTCCCAGAACTCAACCTTCTCTTTAAAACTTGCATATATTTTAAAAAAAATTTGGGGGAAAATGTTATAATTGGTTATTGTTCTATTTAAGTATTTTCAATTTTTTTCATTTTTATCCATGAACAATTCATTTTGAAAGCATTTTAATACAACCAAAAACTTTGTGTATAATTCCAAACGAATTGATCAGATTCTATCCAATGAATCTTAGTATTTTTATGCCTCCGTTACAAAGTAGCCAGAGGCATTATGTTTTCGGGTTGTCCGTACGTACGTCTGTATGTACATGTACGTCCCGTTCTCGTGATCGCGTCATCTGAAGAACCAATATATCGATTCCTGCCAAACTTTGGTTATGTATGTATCTTGCAAAGCCAATGAACTGATTAGATTTTGGGGTCACAAGGTCAAAGGTCACTGGGCTCATTATGTATGCAAAAACAGCTTGTGATCGCGTTATCTCAAGAACCGATTGATGGATTCCTGCCTAACTTCAGTCATGTTTGTATCTTGCAGAGCCAATGAACTGATTAGATTTCGGGGTCACAAGGTTAAAGGTCACAGGGCTCACTATGTATTCAAAAACAGCTCGTGATTGCGTTTCTCAAGAACCGATTGATGGATTCCTGCTAAATTTTGTTCATGTATGTTACTTGCAGAGCCAATGAACTGATTAGATTTTGGGGTCACAAGGTCAAAGGTCACAGGGCTCATTATGTATGCTAAAACAGCTTGTGATTGCGTTATCTCAAGAACCGATTGATGGATTCCTGCTAAATTTTGGTCATGTATGTTACTTGCAGAGCCGATGAACTGATTAGATTTTGGGGTTATGAGGTCAAGGTCAAAGGTCATGTGGCTCATTATGTTTGCAAAAATAGCTTGTGATCGCATTCTCATTAGAACTAACAGATGGATTACTATTTAACTCTGGACATCTTGCGGGGGCCAGTATGAACTGAGTAGATTTTAGGGTCATGAGGTCGAATATCAAAGGGTCATTTATGTTTATGAGAAATTGCTTGTAATCACGATATTCTGAAAACCTGTTAATGGATTACAATTGAACTTGAATTTGAAATATTTCTTATGTTTTGGTTTGTAAAATTGCTCTTTGACGGAGGCATCATTTTCAACTGCGCGCAGTCAAAATTCCATCTAGTTCCATTGATAAGTTGTTATGTGTCCTACCCTGGCACCGGCCACAGACCGGCAAGTACATCATGACTATTTTCTAGACACCTTTTGTTTATACCTCTATACAGTAATAGGTATACCTTCAATCTGTCCTCATATTGAACTTTCTCAAGCATTTGATAGCATCATAACTTTTCAAATGTTCTTACAAATTGATCGGATTCTGTTTAATCTAAGCTTTCCTATTGTTAAGTCATTGTGTGCTGCATCCTGGCACTACAGACTGACAAATATAGTAATTTACGACTTGAAAGTTTTTAATTTTTATTACCACTTTCTCACAAAATTCAGTTATGCTGCTGATGAGGAGCGTGTGATGCCTGCTATGTTGTACAACCATGGCCCTCTTAGTATCTCTGTGGATGCAGAGAGTTGGCAGTATTATCTAGGAGGCATCATCCAGTACCACTGTACACCTACTTACCTCAATCATGCTGTGCAGATCGTTGGCTTTGACATGTCAGGTGGGTTTAAAAGTTAGAGATCAGAGATCATCTTTAGTGTTGGTGATGACACTGAACTTTGAGAGGGTACGTCTGTTGTCATTTGAATTCTTTGTCACATAAATCGATATCAGATATCTGTTTGCTGTATAGTTGTTCATGTTTGCCAAAAGAAAGTTGAAATAATGTCTTTTTCCCTTGTGGAAAACTTGTTTTTGTTTTGGTCTGTTTTTATTCATCTTGATCAATGTAAAACTAATGCATCCTCCATTTACACAGCTAGAAGGCTGAAAAAGAAAGAAATTACAGTCGAACCAGTTAAGTGGCCACCTGTCTGTATTTAAAGACCACATTTGTAGTTCCCCCAGACAGTGTCGAAACAATACTGATATTAAGGGAACCAGTACACAAAGACCAACCTTCATGTTAAGTTACCCTGTACGCAGTATTTGTTTTTCATTAATGTTTTACAGCTTTCCACTTTTTGTATCTATTTTCGTTCATAGGTGATATACCTTTCTACAATGTGCGGAACTCATGGGGAGTAAACTGGGGCATTGATGGCTATCTGAAGATCAAAATAGGCAACAACGTGTGTGGGGTCGCCAGTGCAGTTCAAACTGTTTCAGTGTAGATTCTTAAAGGGATCGTTTAACAATGTAAAATCTGAGATACACGACCCTACATGTTATCAGTGTCTGTGATATGGTGTAATATTGAAGCCCTAAAAGATTGTGCTTCAAAATGATCAAGAAGTGCCTCAAAAAAAGTAAAAATCTTTGAGTGACCGGTTTTACCATACTCGTTTTCCCCAATAGACTGTAGTGTTATGAAAACCGTCAGAACGGTTTTCAAAATTTGTTATTTCAATCTTAAATATCTTGATAATCAGACCTGCGATCGGTTTGTAAAAGTCATGGGGTTCCTGACTGACCTTAAGGTTTATAATTATCATTGCATCATGAGCTAAATCCAGAATTTTGTTTCAGAATCTGAGACAAAGTTACTGGATCCCTTTAAACATTTGGTAATAGATTCAGTAATAATTTCTGAACGCTCTTTGGAAGCGCATAGAGACTTTATAATGTGATATGCACCATACAAGAAGCAAATATTAATATTATTATTAACATTGATGAGTAATTTTTTGGTATATTGTCAAGTTTAAAGATGTTTGGGCATGATAATGTTTTAATATTATTTTTTATATAAACCATAGCTATTGAAAACTGATGATGGTTTGAATAAGACACCAGTTATGGGTTGTCAGTATCAGTGAGGATACATGGGGGTCCTGCTATAACACACTCATTCAGAACAAGCTCAACGGTCTGAATTTGACCACATGGATACAGGTTAGAGTCCTCGAGACCCCAGGGCTGTGTGCATGCTGCAAAGCGGCCTGCTCCTGATCATAGCCATAGGCAGTTCAGCTAAACCCAGGGCTTCCTGGGAAGGTTGCTAGTTTATGGCAATTACTCTTTTGTGACCTAGTTTCCAAGTATGCATCACAAATGTTGTCTCTTGAGACAGTATTTCTACTAAAGTGCCTTTGTTCTCATTGATGCAAACATTGTTCCTTTGTCTGAAATATTATTAATTTATTTTATAAGCAGTTTGAATGGCCTCTGGCACCAAGCTTGTTAATTTGCTTTTCCTTCTGAAGGCCACTGCAAAGAAATAGCAATAGGACTTTTTTTATGGAATCAAATGAATTTGAATTGAATTTGAATGAGGTCCCATGTGGCTATATGAGTATTTATACTGAAATTGTGTGGCATTTGAACACTTCCAAACATTTATAAATTTCTATTTTTTAAAAGTTGGAATTGGTTTCATGAAGTTGGATTTACCAATTGTGGCAAGTTGAAACAAAAAGCCCCTGATGTAAAAGATTTTTTCTCCAATTATGTTTAAATGATACAAATTTCTTACATGTAATGTACTCGTGTAGGTATATTTTGGTCTTTGGAGGATTTACTGTAAATCAGATGAACTTACAAGTATATGGGCTGTTTCATATATTTATTATATTTATTATATTGAGGCAATCATTATGTATTCATTTAAATATTTTATAGAGATATAGTAGAGGCTGTATTACTTATAAAAAACAGATATACATGTACTGAAGTAGATGGAATAGTATATAAAATAATGAAATGAGAGAAATGAAGGAAAAGACAATGACTGACAAAGACAGAAGAATGTCTCAACCACTATTCATTTGTATTGTTTGTCATGATTGTGCCATTATGTTTACTATTGAATTCAAATGGATATTGTATCCTTTTAATGCTTACTTGAAATCTAAGTCGTAGAAGAAGGATGGAAAAATTAAGGTTTTCTTCCATATATTAAACAATCTCTCCTGTTCCAATTCAATTGTTGTCATGGATCAGTACTTGCACAGAATTCTTTTTCTGAAAAAATAAATGAGTATTTATATCATGTGTGTAAACTATGTAAATGATTTTATGATTTTAATATATATTTTTTCACTGATCTATGCAATAAATAATAAACTCAAGAGCAGAAACGGTTTACATAATCAAACAAGATTCCATTTGGTTTATTCAAAAAAGCTTTTATTGTTTCAATGAAACTGGTAATACAGATAGTAGTTTCTGCAGACTGTTTTACAAATACATTTTCTCATTTTCTCATTTTATATCGACACTGCTGTTATTCGTATTAAGAATTTATTATATCACATCACAAGTGCAACAGAATTTTAGTGAACTATTAACTAAATCAGCAACATGTAAATTATCATATCGCATTGTTGAATAGTATTTTTTAAATGAATCCTGGAATCAATTGGCATTTCATTATTTTTAACAACTTTTCACAATCAAGGCAATCATTTTTTTAAATTTTATTTATTCTAATTTTTTAAAATTTGTTATAACTGTATAGCTTGTAACACCATATAATCACATTTTGCCTCAGCACATGTGAGTGTGCAATTGTAAATTGAAAAAGATCAATATATACCTCTGAAAATATTTGTGCTATGTAAGAAAACTTTGCAACTTTCAAAGATTGGAATGTAGAACATATTTTAATTGATGCTTGGTGCTATGATGGAAGAAAAAACAAATTACTGATAGCTAGAAAGACATTAAACTATGCTCTCACCAGATGATAAGTATAAAAATGTAGCACATCAAAATTTGATCTTACAGTATTCATGCGAGTTAGTGAAACTCTTAAACAAATATCTTGATCTTGTCATAAACAGAAATGCCTTCAATCAACTCCACTCCAGAATAAATTTGAATATGTCTGATAGGACAAAAATCACATTTCTTGTCAAAACATCTTGCATGCAATTCCCATCCTTTCAGCTTCTGATATAAATAACACCAATGTGCCATATGTATAGATATATAGCCACACATGTAAAACAAAACAGAGTCAATGCCCTTACTGATGTGTCAAATTGTAGCCTTCATATAGAGAGTACTAAAAAATTGCAATTTCTCTTTAAAAAGTAATATATGCCAATATTGAATACAATATATCATCAAAAAGAAAACTGAAGTACAATATACTTTGTGACTGGTCCCCTTCGTGTTATTGAAATGGGCTATTTTTTGTAATGTAGCAACATTTATACGTATAAAGTGACTTGTATACATGATTTCATTCCTCTGTTATAACTAATTGTATTTCAATAGTCAGAATGCAAATCACACATGTTAGCTAGGTAGGGTAAACCATAATATTTGTCCTATCCAGCAACAATTAATGTATGCAATTTGAATTCTGAGTATTGAGATACATTTATGAAATACATGTATTTCCTAAGAGCAGCTTCACAAATTGCATATGCATATTATATGATTACTTTACTAAAATGGACTAATTCCTTGTTTGCAAAAACGAGTCAAAATATCGAAAATATTTGTTCTTTCACCGACTGCAAAGGCCTTGGATGCACAAAACAAATTTTAGCCATTTTTTCCTCAAAAATATATTCCGTTTTTCTGACTAGAATGCCACTCATAAAGTCATCAATAAATTGTACAGGCAAATATAATATTAATACCCAACTTACCACGATACAAGGTGTATCGAAAGAATACATTAACTTAGTAGTTAAAAATAACGAAATAATGATTAAATAAATAATACCCCAGTGCATATTACATGTACCATGGCAGCAATACCATAAAGCTAACAAAATTCATTTTTCGTTCTTGCGATAGAAATTCCAAATGTCTTCAAACATTTTCCTATAAAAATCTACAACTTTAGCTCAGTAACTGTTGGCTTTCTGAGATCGATGTTGATCTGACCTTCAATTGACTTTACACATAACTGATAATGAGATTTTCTTCATGTCATCAATAAATTATTTGATACAATAATCAAATTGTTGTTGTAAATCATAATTAAGCTTTTTAAGGTATTTAATTCATTCTCAATTTTTAGAATTAAGTTCAATCGTGTTTCATACGTGTATATACTGAAGTCAAATTGTGTCCAAGTCGTACTAAATCATGTATAAATAAAGTGCTGTAACAGATGTAATATGGGCAATACATAACTGTTCTGTAAGGTATTATAGTCTCTAATCCAGACTTTAATTATTTCAGGTGAATAATTATCAAGGTATTTCAACTTATTATAGGCACTTTCTGCTCGTACAATATTTGTTGAAAAGGAACATTTGAAAGGTTAACTTTCCAGCCAAGTAAGGATTTAAATAAAAATCCAATTGTAATTAAAGGCACTGATATAAAATGAAAAAAATAATCTTATATCATCAATACAAGAAATATAATTTTAACAAAAATACAGTTTTTCTTCTATGGACAAGCTATAAAAAAAAAATTTAAAAAAAAGCTTTTGAAAGTGTATGAAAAATTGACATTAAACATTTCACATGACATTAAAGTACAACAAACTGGAATGATTGTACATGTATATAGTATACAGATACAGAATAAGATACATATGACAATGTACTGTATGTCAAACATACAACTTAAACAGTCAATCAAATAATTACAATGGAATTTAAAATCACAGAAGAAAAAAAATCCATCACCTGAATATAAATAGATCTACTGAAACAATTGAATTTTTGAATAAAGAATCAGCAAATGGTCTCAGGTGACTTTAGTGCTAGGGTGNTTTTTTTTTTGACATGCAGTTGGAACTGCCTTATACAATTATGATTCATTATTTCATGGCACAAATGAAACTGGATATATGTAAGGTTTATTAGAACATATTTTATCCCTGTTAGCACCCATTTAAGATCTGCATATAGATCTTCAATCACACATCATAGACCTTCTCCCTCACTTTAAGACTTACTGGTTCTAAAAACTGGATTCACATTGCACTAAATATTGGCAGAAGGTACATGGACAATACTGTGATTATGTGGTTCAGGGGTGAAAGTGAGCACTAAAAAAAATGTTGTTTTTTTTCCCCCGTCAACCACGCCCCCCTTGAGTAAAAAAAAGGGAAGAAGAGGATTTGGGGGGGGGATGGCATTTAACAACATTCCCCCCTTTTGAGTATAAGAAAATTGGGAAAATTGGGAAAATTGGGAAAAAAAATAAGGCAAAAAAGGGAAGAATTGAGAAAATAAGTGGGAAATCAGGAAAATCAGGATAAAACAGGGAAGAAAATCTGGTTGTATTTTTTTTTTTTTTAAATAAAAAAAAATGTTTCTTAATTATTTATTTTTAATCCGGAAGAAAGAAAAAAAATCTGGAAAAAATCAGGAAACCGATTTAAATCGGGTTTTTATCAGGCCTGAATATTTCTTTACAGAAGTAATATTTGAAGCTCATATTTTAAGTATAGTATAGTGACATGATTGACACGGAACCCTTAACATACAGAGCAAAATGATTTAAGATGATCAGTACACTTCATGGTTCCTAATTAACATGAATACAATATAATCAAGAATTTGTTCTAAAACATAGAAATATATCACACAAGGTTGAAATTTCAATCCTATTTCTACTAAAAGGCCATCCACCGCAATATTCACAAAGCATATAAACATCCTTATCTTCACATCAAAAATCAGAATGCCTTTCTCAACAAAGAATATATCAAGATAGACATAGAACAATACAATTTTGGCAACACAGAAACATTAACACCTATGATATAACGTTAACTTCTATTTATAAGAAATATATATTGTAATATTGGGAAGACAGTGTTCTTCTTCTCAGAATGGCATATTTCTCTGATCTAAATATGATTATTTTCTGAGGAAAATATGCTTAATTTGTGCGTTGTCTTTTCAGCTGCTGTATTTCAGACCAACATATGTTCATATTTTGAACATGAAATTTAAGGTAATTCAATGTAAGGACATTTCCAAGCTTTCATGGTAAGAAAAATAAAATATCAGCCTCAAATAAATCCAAACAACTCGAATGAACTTGATTGTCAAAATATCTACCAGTATTTTAAACAAAATTGCTCACAATGAAACCTTACTAGCTGTTGGGGACAGATTTTAAAAAAAAAGTTCTTAAGTAAAATAATCGTAAGTTTTCTTGAAAAGGAGGTTTCACATTGAGCACACCATAAATCATGGTGACAAATGGATTAAAAAAAAAGAAGTTACATAAACTTGGTAACTTTTCTAGATAAGGAGGTTTCACACTTGGCACACCGTTAATGCACTAATTGAATAGTTTGGGTCTAAACCAGACAAGGATAGCTTTCACGATTAGAGTACTGAATAAACAATCTGTAAGTCTACATCTACATGTACCTATCCCAAACCTTCTCATTTGTACTGCTCAAACACCTAATCACTAACTTTGTTGCCTGGACATAAATATGAGAGGTTTGAAAGACTTGTACAGATTTCTCTTGGCTGTGTTAATGGACCCTGTCACGAAACATAGTACTGTGAATCCATAATAGGCAGACTGTACACACTGACTAAGAATGCCATAAACCAGGGTGCTAGTTGACTACGGTATGTCTACATCCTACGATTCTGAAATAGCATACACAACATGTACCTGCCAACCATCCACATAAAAGTAGGAATATAATGCATTTAGAGGGTTCCAAAAATAGAAATTAATCTACTGGCAGGTTCATTATATTACTTTGTCAGCCAAAAAACAAGGAATCCTTCCTCCAAAATAGGAATGTTTTGGCAGATATGAAATGTGTTTAAAAATGCATTCAATTATGTTTGGTCAATGAATATGTGAAGATGCAAGCACACTGTAGGAAAAACAATTGCTAGGTTTAAGTATTTGACTGGATGAATACACAGTTACATGGACACTATTTTGATGAGCATATTCAATTTCAGTTCAAAACAACAAATGACGGCCCCATAACCGTAGGGCTCTACCCTTCTTCCTTGGGTTAGTATCTGAAACTACAAGTATTTCAGGCTGAAATTTTCAGAATGTAGACAATTAAACAAAATATATCATTACATGTCTCAAAGTTTATGTATTACATGGGCCCCGTCTTACAAAGAGTAGATATCAATCGCAACTTATTTGCAATTGATATCAATCACAACTATGTAAATAAGAGATAGGAGACTGCAAACTTGCGATCGATTGGAGGACTTGCGATTGATTTGGATCAATTGTAACTCTTTGTATTAAAGACGGGGCCCTGCACTGCCAGTGGTGAAGTTATGGTCAAGTGTGAAGTGAAATAAGCAAAACTTTGTGCACTTAATCACTGTCTCCTGAGGTAAATATGCATAACCTGTATATGAAGCAGTGTTGTAGATCTCAAGACCAGTTTATAAAAGGGTCTCTGTCTTGATCTTGCTCTTGGACCTCAAGACATTTTGGAAGGAGACTTGATACAAAATATATGCCTTCCAGTTTGTTATAGACTTGGTGAGTAATATTTACAATATGAAATACAAAAATAAAGATATAAATGCTCAATTTATTCATTTCAGTAAATGCCCTATCATTTGTTGTGACCATCCCTATTTCTTCTATACATAGTAGAACAATTGCTTGGTAATATATGACACTTACTGCTTTGAATTGTTCATGTTCTTACAAGATTTCAAAATACTGTAAACTTTCGTTACCTTCCGTTACTTTCTGGACATTCAAAGGTACATGCTTCTGTAGAAATACACCATTATACGATCATAATGCTATCGCTTAAAAAAAAACAGAGCACTCGTCTCCAGAGGTGGATTTTGACGGGTATGCTTGCCTTCTCAGCTCTTTAGAAATGTTTCCATACTTTAGCGTTAGCGAATGGGTAACTGCCCTTTTTCTAGACATTCAGTGTACTGGCTAAAGTCTGTTATTAGACTGATTGGATACATTTTGGCAGTAATGACTTTCCGGGCCTCTTGTAGAAACGAGCCGTTTGCTTTCACAGGAAGAGGTACAAAAACACAAAACACAAAAGTATGACATAATATTATGAGACCTAACATAAATCTAGAAACTGTCACACATTTCACAACTAACAAATCATTACAATTTTGCAAAAATTTATTGTTGCTAAAAATAGCTGCTGCTAATACTTTGCCAAAGTTTCATGCCGCTTTAGTTAATGGTTTTTCAGTAAACCAACAGAATATATCGTCCTTGTTTTCACGAAGTGACGGTAGTGAGGAAAATCGTAACGCAAAGTGAATGCATTTTTTTTTCACTACCGTCACTTCGTGAAAACAGCGACGATATAATCAACCCAATTCAGGGCAAATGCAAGATAACCTCCAGCAGCCATCTGTTTATAAGGAGAAAGGACACTTGCCTGGGAAGATTTACCATATTCTGCGGTTTGAGTCCCGCCACGGCACTAATGTCCCTTGGCAAGACATTGATCTACATTTGCCACTCTCCACCCAGGCATTGAATGGGTACCCGGTAGGATGCGATAGCCAATGTAGTTTGCTTAGCAATCTAAGCCTAGTAGCTCTTGTTGGAATGCTCCCAAGGGAGTGGAGGAAGTGCATACCTTGTATGGGGGCAAGCCAGAATGCAATGACCAGGGTTATAACATATCTGTAAAGCGCTTTAATAGAAACTCGGACATTGCCTACCGGTATGTATTAAGCGCTATATAAGCAAAAATATTATTAATATTATATTATTTCATTGATCTTGAATGTTCACAGAGGCCATCTGTCTTTAACAATATATATATCTCCACGTTAAATTTATAGATGTCTGTTAATGATGCTTGACTGTGCTTCAAGGAATTTCTGCAGATTTACATGCTTCATGCAGAGAAAACCATTTGACCGTTAGCTGGTGGGGACGGGTCACTATCATCCTCCTCGTCACCATCGGATGAACTCAGCACTTCAAAGACGGCGTCCTCTGGAGTCCCGGGCAAGCTTCCCCGGCCCAGCGAGCCAGGACTGGATGAAAGAGGGCCTCCTCCTCCCCTGTTGGGGCTGCCGATTTGAAACCTGCGGAACATGCTCCCATCCACACTGGTGTTGAGGTTGGGGATGGAGAGTGTGCGCTTCATGCCAGGCGTGAGGGGAGGGATGTAATTCCTGGGCAGGAGGTAGTTGGATAGGTTGAAGAGGTCAAGGAAGACCTTGTAACGATCACTGAGGTCAAAGAGGTCAAAGAGAGATGAGGAGAAAACAGAAAAGTTAATTACACAAAATAGTTGATATGTAATTCACTCATATACTACTGATTAAATTCTACATCCGAGTTTGGTTAATTTTGATTAAGCAATATGTTAATGACATTTATCAGCACATCGTTGTTTTTCTATTCTCCTAAAAACTGAAGAGTTATCTAAGAGAAAGTGATTGAAGGTTTTGTGTGCCTCTGAAGTACTTGTAATCAATCTCTCTGGCCTACAATCTTCTTCTTCTGAAAACTGATCAGTACAAGAAGACTTATCATTAAAGGGACTTGGTAATGTAACATTGTTCAGATGAGAGACAGTGGTGCTTAGGTGATGACTTCAATGCTAGATGTACAATTTAAGATATTCTGAAAATTTGAGTGAAAACAGACCATTATTCATGGAACAAATTGGAAAAAAAAACTGATCTGGTCAATTCCTTAATTCTCCCAACTAAATTATTACAATTTTATCACATTTTAGGGGATTGCTAATCTCAAAAAGCAATAAAATGGTTCTAGATTCCATTCCAGACATTTGAGTGTTGACAGGTTTTTTTATAGCCTGTTTTATGTCCTTTTTCATGGAAAAACGGTTTCGGAAAATTAAAAAATGGTTGGGAGAATTTACTGTTAACCACTGTTAGAGGGTGCCTCACATCGACACCTTCAAAGAAAACCATAGATATCTTAATGGTTTGAGAATTTGTTCAGGATTTTTTGCATGTCAGAGGGTTAGTACAGTAGTAGGAATATAGTAAGTAACATTTTATATCATCAACCTTCAACAATGTTACCAAGTCACTTTCAAAAGACAAAAGAAACATCATATCTGTGTATATCTGCATATCCATGGTTGATAAATCAGGTACAGAAGTTTACATTAGACAATAAATAAAAACATAATAAAGAATACAAACTAATGATTTTTTAAAAAAGTTTTGAATAACATTGGCAGAATTTGCCACTTTCTAATTTTAATTGCTAGCTACTTGTTGTCCATTTTGTTCAAGACATTCCATATTATCTTTCTCTCCTAAGAAAAAAGTTTCCTACATCACTTGCTTTAATGAATACACTAAACAAACAATGAATGAACATATTTCTTTGCAAAACTTACAAATTAGGATGTTGTTTAGAGATGTTAAATCTGAATTTTGTAACTTCACTGACCCCTTTATGTGATTTTTTAAACTTGATGTCAGAGTGAACTACCGGGTACCCCTTTCCATGATCAATGATTACTTAAACAACAACAACAAAACAACAAAAATCTATAAGATTTGAACAAACCTGACAGTAGATCGAAGGTAGTGGTACCCAGAGGATCCCCCTGATCCTGGTTTAGAGCCAATCATTCGCTGAACCATCATCACATGGTTATCTACATATTCAATGGGAGGGGGAAAAAAAGATACAACATTATATAAGGGTACATGAAGACAATCACCTCCCAAAGACAGACAGAAAAGAATTTGTTTAAAATGTTTGCTAATGAATAACACCAAACCAACATGAACAGACAATCACAGTTTGCCTATTAAATTTCAAGGTTGTTAGAAGCATAAATGACATTAAGTCTTCATAACTGATGTATAAATACCCAAGATGATGGAAGGCAAGGATAAGATAAAATGCTGTGGAACAGCAAAATACAAGGAGATTTTGGAATTCCTAGTTGATTGTATTATTGTTTGTGAGTCATGATAAAACACAATTCTTGATTACAAGGTAAAGCTACTGGTTACACTTATTTGCATCCCACCCATTATAAAACAAAATTTCATTTTAACAAAGCAATTTCCAGGGATCCAAAGGACTTTATAATAACACCCTAATGTATCAATAACTATCAAGACTATTTCATCATATAAACACGGAATCCTATAATAAGAATTCATGAATAAGTAATGTACAACATACAAATGTGGAAAATACAAATAATTGATACCAATTTAGAGGGAAAGCTATTTAATTTAAATCTTGAGAAAACTTTGCACTGCTTTGGGTTTTAAAAAAAACACACACAATAATAATGAGTTCAGAACAAGTTTTAAAACAACACGAAAACATATAACAGAATTTCATATTGCAAAATGTTTAGGATATAAAACAGTGATCAAAATATATCAAATCTTACATCTCCACTTTGTAAGTAGGGAGTCTATGTCCATGAGCCTTGTCATAAACTGGAACGGTTGGTGGAAGCGAACTTCCTCTCGGTAATGAGATATCAAGAGCGCCCCCTGGAGTGCCTTGTGGGAGATGCGTACATCACCTGTACAAGGAAAAAGACATTGGGTAAAAGCCTGACATATTATCATTATCACCGCCGTCATCGTCATTATCATCATCATCATCAATATTTTTACTATTATCATCATTATTATGTTACTATTATTTCTTTAATACCGTGAGCATGATACAGTCGGACCTGTCTACAACGGCCACTAATTGTGTTTCCCTTGGGCGTTTGCTATAAACAAGTTTGACTGTATGTCATGCCAAAGTCAACAATAATACACATGTTAAAACTAAAATCTATCTCTTGCAAGATCATTTTTCTTCAAAATATGTTTTTAAACTTAGTGGCCCAGACGGGCTTGGCAATCATAAAAAATAAGTTTCATCATTTTTTAAATTGTAGTAGAAAGAACCTGAAACAAATGAATCCCTCACGATCACATTCACACCCATAGAGCACAACTTCAAAATCAGAATAATTACAATCATTATTATCATTATTAAGTATTGGGGTTTCAACTGTGTGCGGGAGGGGGGGAGGGGTGTGGTGAACTGAACCCCTGTGAGCCTCAGGTCTCAATTCTCTTGATCATATGTTTCTGTGGAACCAAAAGTAGACTTTCACTAACCTCTGGCCAGTAATGCCTTGTATTTGTCTGTGTCCAATATGACATCAAATGTTTCCTTGACAGATTTGTGATCATTCAGAATCTGATCTCGCTGTGCTTCACTCTCTGCAGCCTGATGGTATAAAAAAAATTTTTTTTCAATAACCTTAGCTGTGATCTATTGTATTGTATCAACACAGAGAGGAATAGAAAATAAAAAATTTGAAAGGTGTATTAACAATATTAGTATTAATAATATCATATTCTAGGTTTATAACACTTAAAGGGATTGGGCATTGACTAAATAAAAACCTGGATTTAGCTAATGCTACAATCACAATCATCAACCTTAAGGTCATTCAGGAATCCCATAAATTTTACAAGCCGATTGCCTGTCTGATTTTCAAGATATTTATGATTGGAATTAGAAACTGTTTTTATAGCACTAGTCTTAGTTTCATTTAATTTGAACCTACCTCAGCTCTAGTCAGATGATCGTTCAGGTAGGCTCGGACCTGGTAGTTATATTTCTCCCAGAAGTTGAACCCATCTTCCTCAAGACCAGGACAACGCTCAAGCCATCTCTGAAAATATCAAGCAAAGCAGTACAGAATCACACTCATGACAGAGGTTTGTGTTTCATCAGAGCACAGGTCTTAACATTTTTCACCCCCATAACTGCATTAAGCATTAAATGTTAGTAGATTGGTTCCTGAAAGAAAATTATTTTTGAAATCATTAATAAATCCAGCTTGGTTTAAGAAACACACATGCCAACTAAAGCTGACACTAATACCCCATTTTTTTGCTCAATTAGCATGATAAGAGGCCCTACATTTGGCAAGATATTAACCTGCACTTGCTACTCTCCACCCAGGCGTTAAATGGGTGTCCGGTAGGATGCGACCGTCATTGTTGGTCAAACAGTTTTTGAGCGTCAAGTCATGCCTGGCTGGAATGCTCCCTAGGGAGTGGAAATTGTGCACGCAAGCACTGAATACAATGACCGTGGTACTAGTATATAGCTTCGAGACATTTGTATAAAGCGCTTTATAAAAGCTGAATATATTTATTATTGTCTGTTTGGAGCCAGAAGCGGATAAAATCATATCATTGTTACAGATTTCATGCCCTTCGGGTTCAAACAGACAATGAACAATCCATATGGACATGTAAATAGTAAAAACCATTAATAGTTTGGAAAACAGTATAATGTTGAAAACTCTGTGGAAGCTTATCTGTTGAAGCAAACATCATTAATCTCATCTTTAGTCTTTGAACTTGTCAACTATAAATGATTATTCTGTTAAAGTAAGTAGGGAGCTCAAATCATCCTATGCTAATGATACTGATCTGTAGTGTTGGAAGATCTACATGTTTATTTAACAATGTAAAGTTCAATATCAGTTTAACCATTTCACCAAGTTACCATTTCGTAACAAAATATAAAATCACGAAAAGAGTTTATGGTTGGGTAGTAGGTATTGTTTTAGGTTCAATTTGGTAATGGTTAGGAAATCAGTCAAATTTTGTGGGAAGTGATATTTCCAGATAAACTAACTGATGTTTCACCACCCCGGTAAGATTATTATTTCAGATAAAGCCAATACATGGTATCTTATGCAAAAGTCAAATTTGTTATCAAATCAAAATTAATTTAATTAATGGCCTATCAGTTGTTGAGTTTCAGAAAATAATCCTTTAAATGTAAGAGAGAGGAGAGGGAGAGAGAGGAGAGAGGAGAGAGGAGAGAGAGAGAGAGAGAGAGAGAGAAAGGACAGAGAAAAAGAAAAAAAGAAAGAGAGAGAGAGAGAGGCATAGACATACAAACAGAGAGATAGAGAATTAGAGAGAGAGCAAGCTATAATTACTTCAGACTAAAGGTTAATCGCTTTAACAGACCACAGACCACATTTATTACAGTTAACCATCAATAAACACAATTTATACCAGCAAAATGCAAACAATGTTTAAGGAACCCTCACCTCAAGTGACATTGAGAGATTTATCATGTTTTACCAATTAATATACAAGATTCTTAACGAAAGTGTATGGGAAAGACATAAAGCAAGAATATGTACAGTTTCTCAACACGACATGTACAAAAATGAACATTGCCATTTCTTATTCATAATGGCATTTTTTAATAGTGTTTTCAGTTTTACAAATCTGAGATCCATAGTCCTATGTGTTATCCAGTGTCTGTGATATGGTGTCATATTGAAGCCCTAAAAAAAAAAAAGCGCTGTAAAATGAAGTGCCTCTAAAAAGTAAAAAACTTTGAGCGTCCAGTTTAACCATACTTATTTTCTCCAATAGACTGTAGTGTTATAAAAACCGTTGAGAAAACTTTTTTTTTAATTTCGAAATTCCAAACATAAATATCTTGATGAAAAAATCAGACAGGCAATTGGCTTGTTACAGTCATGGGATTCCTGACTGACCTAAAGTTTTATAATTATGATTGCTGCATGAGCTGAATCCAGGATTTTGTTTAGATTCCGAGACAAAGATACCCAATCGCTTTAATGACGTCATTTATCAAGTAAATGTATGCAAATATATGGATGCTTCCTTTCCGGGTGTGTGTGGTGATGAAGTATTAACTCACAATTGTCAGAACCCTAATCGCATAAATGCAATAGATTTGTCAACTGCTATATTTTAGTATTTATAAATAAATTGTTCCCCTGTTAAATTTTTTTTCCATCAAATGTAATTTTTATTTTCTCAGCTATGATTTTCCCTCATTGAAAAGTGAAAATTTCGAAAATGAATAAAAAGTCTTTCCAACTAAAGCTTGGTGCATGATACATGTACAAGTTCGCCTGGTATGTCACATTATGGGCCAATGTTAGCTAAAAGGCATTACATATCATGCCGAGAATATCTTCATTTATATATCTCCTTTACACTTTCGTAAGGAACATTGTACATCAAAGGGCAGGAATACATATCGTTTCCTTCAGCATACCTATATCTATTCTTTGGGGTGAGGGTTCCTTTAAATATAGAGCATAAACCACAATAATGGATTGGTATCAATGCTTACCTCCAAAACATTTAATAAGGTAGGGTCTTCTTCTGATTTCTTCAACGTGGCTTGTAACTCCTCGCTGTATACACTGGCATAGTTCTGGCGTTGGTAACTCACTCGCATGCCCTGCCATTAAACACATGAATAACGTTAGTGCTTTAGTGTGATCCATTGTGTATCATTCTTCTATTCATTCATGGTTAGTGAGGGGAAACTCACTTTAATATGGCATTGGCAATAATGCTTTAACACATACTTAATATTAACAGTCCAAAGCAGTGAAAATAATCATGTAATCAAATAAAGAATTAAAACAATAATTTAAACAAAAATCATTCTCAACTTTAGAACACAGAAGTTCCTACTTGTATTTACATATTAGACCACAACAGCCTATCAATTATATGGTTTTCATTACATTTTAATGGAAGCATAAATGGGACTATGAAAAGGATGGCATTGATGTTTAAAAGACGAAAAGCAAATGAGAGCAAAATACATATCCAATATTCATCTTCATTTTGCACTAAAATGCTTAAGTATGTCAGAAAGTACAAATTAGACATCAGTTTTCAACAAAGGTGGTTAAGGGAGTCAAACATCTTTAAAGTGCTTCTAGCCACTTAAATAAAATCATTTATCGCACAAAATTGTTTTTTTTAAATGCCGTCTTTAATAATATAAGCCAAGGCAAACCTTGTCAATTTTTACAGGCCAAAATTTCAATTGCCTTTGAATTTTACCTATTACCATTATAGGAGCTTGGGTGTCTCCTGTATTAACCCTAAGGGAATGAGAGAATTCAGGAGTCAATAGATTAAGACCTACCGGTTTGAGGCCCAGTTTATTCTCCAATAATCTGAATTGGAAGCTTTGGAAGCCTGATGCCGGTGATAGATAGTCTCTGAACTCTGAGAAGGAGAGTGGAGTCATCGTCTCCAGGACATAGATCTGATCCACCAGGAGCTGATTACAAAGAGAAACAAGAGCTAATATTTCCACCACAAAAAAAGAACTTGCTCAATAACATCTACGTAAGATTGATAAAAATTCCAAGTTATCTAATTGGGCGCTCCTTAGCAGTGACTGGTTTACACCCAATCTGTGCGAGTGGTTCTTGTCTATAATTTTCTCTGTTGTGAATGTTACGTTTTAAGAGTATCAAATCATGTTGGTTCGACAAATCTTCTTCACCCGGTTATGTGTGGCTGTGTTGATACTTTTCTGTTTTGCGTTTTGTGAAAGTCGCTGTTTTTCACCAAAAAATTCAAATGTATGTGCCTTCATGTTATTCATTACTACATGCATGTATCATTTTGTCCTTTGGTTCTAGTATATCATGTTTCCTTTTGTAATGCATGTATAACACAATAAACAATGAATATAAATGCTACCCACTATTCTAATAATGTTTCAATTACCCACGGTAGCCACTTCAGTTATGAAACTGCTCCTCCAGCAGGCCATGCACAACATAAGATCTTATTACTACTTTTCTCCAATTTAATATGCTGAGTGCCTAGCTAGAAGGCAAAAGGTCCCATTGTTATAAGTCTTTGGTATGACTCGGCCGGGATTCGGACCCACGACCTCCCGTACATGAGGCGGGCGCTCTAACCACTGAGCCACCATGCCCGGTTCATTCTACAAGCTGCAAAGTCCTTGCTTACTTATTTGTATCTGTTCTTAAGATACAAAATGTGAAGTGTACAAGTACGCTTAAAAAAAGGCACTGAACCAAACCGTCAGTGTATCCTGGCATATGTGAACGAAGCCCAAGTCGTTGATATTCATCCCTACTCCCCACCCCCCACAACAAATTATAGGATCCACATTAAAAAAAATATAAAGTGCTCCTTTTAAAGCAGGACTGCACTACTTGTAGCTACTTGTGCCCTCTATAGCCAACAATGCCTAAGCGGTCCCCGTTGATCCCCCATGGTGCATTTATTCTTATGTTAATTGATAGCTGAATTGATGAGATAACCATCTGCCAGTGACCATGCAGGGAGGTCTAATCCCCCTGGCCAAACTAGTGCGAATAGGCTTTAATACTGACCTTAAGAATTTGTACGATACGTTCCAGTCTGTTCATCATGATAAGCTGTTTCTTCTCATCTACAGGCACTTGACCCAGTAGATCGATGATAGAATTCACCTCAAACAAGATCTGTTTGAACCACAGCTCATAGGCTGGAGAGAAAAGATGAGGATTTGATGCTATTACATACTTTATTACAAAAGTACAGTATTTGCCGGCGACAACGCCGCATCACCGTACAGGCCACACCCCCGATTTTGACCTTTAAAAAAAAAAAAAAATTTACGAAGGCGGGATTCGATCTCTTGCGGACATATGTACATGTAGATTGGGAAACGAAATCAGCGCCTTAGACCGCTCGGCCATCCCGCACCGATGCCATATCTTGCAGTTTTCTGTGATGTATACCGGTACATTGAAATGGATTGAAAATGACAACTTTGCATGCTGGATGCTTCGCGGCAGCTCTGTTAAACAGGCCCTTCTTTTACTTTTGCAATGCATAGGCATGAACTTAGATCAAGATATATCAGAAGACGTTGTTTTTGGAAGATTATTTTCGTCTTCATGTCAACAATGCAGGATAAAATCGCTGGTAAGATGTGTGGAAATGTCCTGTACCATAGTGGTATAGTTGTTGTACCTTTTGTAGTCCCATATGTGCAAATTTGTGCTGGTTTTGAGTTTGACTTACTTTTTAAAATTTTGAACTCTTTCGCCGTTAAGGCCGCACCCCGACTTTTTGATATTTTCTCTCACAAAAATACTGCGGCGTTTACGCCGGCAAATACGGTACTCAACAATAAAGGACATAGTCCATGAAACAAGAGGCCTACTTCAAGAACTTTGTTCCTTACCGACATTACCCACTGAGCCGCAGGTACAGACTCTAATTGGACACTTAAGCAAGTTTCACAAAGTCTTGAGCAGAGCCTACCTTGTCAGTCTTAGCTCAGGCTGTGTCATGAGCAGCGAGAGTACAAAGCCTATGGAGTGCAGTAGACCGTGCAATCAGCATACTAGTCTCTTAGTTCACACTGTTATATGCACCAGGACCGACTGATTATATGTGTGCAAACTAGTCACAGACTACATCATGTAAATTGAAAAACTTAATACCTTTCTGATGATTGTATCATGTTTATAGCCCTATCATAGCTTTGATAAGATGGAATAACAAAAATATAGTACTTTAGATGTTAATTTAATACCACATTTTAAACCACACAACATACGGAACACAAAATTATCAATACACTTTAAAATCAGAATTAAAAAGTGTTCTCTGAATTATATCAATGCAAATTGTTGTTGCATTGATGTGAGGGTGGAAAGCTTAAACTCCCTTGCAATCAGGCAGTGCAATATATACCATTTACATTATTTGTAGGACTTGTATAAAGAGGTGTCGTGGTATAGGGGTTCATTCATTTTACTCTCACTCCAAGGGTTGAGGGTTCAAATCCCAGCCCAGCATTCACATCCTTTGGCAAGACATTAATCCCCATTTACCACTCTTCACCCAGGTGTTAAATGGCACTAGGGAGGATGCACTGTGAGCACTTGTAAAATGGCACCTGTCTGGAAGTGAAGAATGTGAATGCCTTGTATTCGGGCAAGCCCAAATCCAATGACCCATGATCATAATGTTAAGTGCTTAGAGACATTGTCTCATGTATTGAGCACTACATAAACTCAGACTGTAATTATTTTAAACGAGTTTTCTCGCTTTTAACCCATTAACTACTAAAATATGTTATTCCCATAGGCTTAATAGAGGATCCACACAGTTCTTATTGGTAATGGGTTAACAATGAACTCACCCTGATGGGTTACAATGAAGAGGTGCTCATCATGCACTGGTGTGGAGACTGCAGCACTCTGAAGATCAACACAGGAGAGCAGCTTGTCCAGCTGAAGATAGCTGCCTTATGTGAGCTTCTTATCAACATCTTTCCCAGTCCCACCTTTAGGTACCCTGTGAAATGCAAGAGATCCGTTTACACTTGAATTCAAATTGTAAGTTTGCATGATGAAGAAATTTCCTTTTCTATATGTTAATCATGCAAATAAAGCAATATACATGTATATTTATTCATTCATTCATACACGGTATGTCGACTTAGACAGAGACCTCATAATTTTACTCAATTCAAGTACACTAGATAGGTTTAACTTTGTTCAGTAATAATAACTGTAATTAACCATAAAAATTATAACATTTTTCATGTTGTCATAGAAATGGTTAAAATCGATAAGATTTGGGCTAAAATAGAAGGAAACATTCCTTGCAAATTGAAGAATAAAAATGAAGGAAAAAAGGAAAAATGCCAGTACAGAGAAAAAGAAATTCAGTAAGAAGCAAAACAAATATTTGAATATATTTTGAATTATCTAAAATCAAATATACCGGTAAAATTTTTTGTATTTGTCACCATCCACTTATCCATACAACCTTGCTTCTCAGTACTTAATGTGCAGATTTCCCCGACATATATCTTCAAAACTTGAACCTTACTTTTCCTTAGATATCAGATATGTTCTGGACATTTAGATCAAAATAAAATTTAACATCAAAATCAGACACTATTTTTTATTTCATATTTCATATTTGTAAAGGTAGGATTTGTATGAAGCCTACAATCATACTTTTGTTCTTACCTGTTGCCACCACCTCCAAATGGACAAGACATCTTGTCCGAGGATCTACAAACACTGTTGCTTTACAAGACAAGACCTGATGACCACTCCAGTGTCACTGAAGGATCTGGATTGAAGAAGGGTAAAGGCTGCCTGTTTTAATCTGCAGATGCCCAAAACTTTATCCTTTAGCCCAATAATCGTGTCTCCGATGGATGTGATTTTCAAGTCATTTGCTGATACTGAATGGTGAAAAGAGAAGGAAAGTGCATTGTACTTATAAAGGCAATAGACCTACATGTTTGCATGGAATTTTTAATTCATAGTGACACTCTACTGGAAATTTGAAAAAATAAGATAAATTTAGTTACATGTACACATGAGCTATTGCACAAACTTGGGCATACATGTATAGGCTATTAATGATTTGGCAAATTACTGTAACTGTTTGTTGATGGATTTTCTAGTTGCATTCGTGGCATCTCTTCTAAGTGTCATCTTCTAGGGCCATTGTGACATACATCATGGATCAAATATAAACTTTTCAGTGACCATATTTTGTGCATATATAGTTTGATGACGCCTTTACAACAACAACAACATCACATCTCGAGCCAATCGGATGCTGGGACTAGTCAGCAGAAATCTCCGCAAAACCTCACAAAAGATCCGCCAACAAGCCTACTTCTCCCTTGTTAGACCTCATCTGGAATACTGTTGCTCGGTCTGGAACCCTTACACAAACAAGCATATATCCCAAATCGAGGCAGTACAAAGGCGAGCAGCAAGATTCACCCTCCAGAGATATCGTTGAATGGCCAGTGTCTCGGCCATGATTCAACATCTGAAATGGGAGAGCCTGGAGAGGAGAAGAAATGCCGCAAGCCTCCACCTCATGTACAAGATCCA
>BEXV01001922.1:24536-41182 GCA_003118195.1 Hemicentrotus pulcherrimus | reverse complement strand
TGGGGGTGATGCAGATTTTTTTTGTCTGCCCCCAAATGCTTTTGCAGACGAACATGCATGTACCTATACTTTTTACAGTTTATGGTTCCATTTGGACAAATGCAATACGATAATTTCCTCTGTTTTAGATTATGGTTACTTGCAATAATTGGTTTAACATTTCAAGTTACTTGTACAGTTATTCATGTATCTACTATCATTTAGCCAAATATTTATATAGCTTGATGTATGAACAATTATGATAACCTTATTTTTCATCATTTTAATTGTACATATACTTCCTGTTTTTATGCACATTTTATGTGTTCATTGCATTATTGGTCCTGCATACTGCATTTTACATTGTAAATATTGATATTAATAAACTGAAATTGAATTGAATTGAATTGAATCATCATTGGCAGCAGCATCCCCACTATGTCTATATGCACCACTACCATCATCATCACCACAACCATATGATCAACACCACAACAAATTCATCATCATATCATTTCCGTCATTGTCACCAGTATTACCACAATGCACCACTATCATTACCACATCACCGAAATCATTAGATATTGGTTATAATTGCCATTAGTTTCCTTCTCCTTCTCATAGTCATTATCATCACCACCAAATTTGCCACCACACAAAAATCATCATCATATCATTTAATTATTGTGAATTGCATTAGTATTCTCCTTCTCCTCCTCATCTTTTTGAAACATTTCATAATTTTCATTATCGTCATTATCATATTTTTTTATCATCATCATCATAATCTTCATCCTCATCATCATCATTTTCAATTTTCCCAAGGAATAGATTGGAAGAATTTCTTTGCTATGGTGCATCATTATGTGCGATGACCTAATTTTGAACTCTAGATTTTTGCAAATTTCAGACAACTTTACTGTAACCTTTGACCTTTGCACCACCTCATCAAATCACAAAATAGCCTCAAAATATATGATAGTGCCTGGTTGATATTGAACAAAAATACAGTTCCATGTTTCAAAGAGATTAATTACATTTTGATATATTTTAATCATTGCACTTTGAGCTTAATCTACAATAAATGTACAAACAATATTTTTGTTTGGAACTACTTGCATACTATCTATTTTAAAGAATTAGATCAGATTTCCACAGAGCTAAAGTCTTAATATGACATTCTATTTTACATCTCATGCAGGAACGTTTTTTTCCCATTGAATAGTGAAAAAATGTGGGACCAACGTACAGAGCACGATGAGAGCAATGCTGTCTTAGTTATACCTGTACAGAGATCATGATACGGTTGCCAATTTTCAAGATAGCCCACAGAATAAAAGAATATCTGCGCATTGTTTCAGGAATTCGTCTGAAGTACATGTTCGCCGATCACCCTTTGAAACGCACTTTAATGAGATGTTGGCAAACTTATGACAATTTTGTTAAGCAATGCCCTACCTACTGTGGTTGGAGCCTTTGAGGTATTTGAACATCCATGCACCTGGCAGTGAAATGCAGAGTTTTGTACCATTAAATTCTTTTTCATCTCCTGGGTAATAAATCTAAGATTGAAGAAAACCATACATGGGTGCAGACCAGTATACTTCTGGTGAAGACGAAGACCAAAGTTCCACTAGACCAGGGCCCTGTCTTACAAAGAGTTGATATTGATCTGAATCGATATCAAGTCCCTAAATCAATCACAAGTGTGCAGTCTCCCATCTCTTATGTACATAGTTGTGATCGATATCAATTACAAAAAAGTTGCGATTGACATCAACTCTTTGTAATACAGGGCCCAGGAAATTTGGGCATCGTTTCACAAAACCTTCAAGTACAAGTTCACTAACATCCTATTGATAATACACACATTTCAATGGGATGTCTGCGAATTTGTACTAAAGACACTTATATGAAATGAACCAATGCCGTGATCTCTAGAAATTTTAGACAAATTTTGATGGATGTCTCAAAAATGATCTTTTGGCCCATGTACAAGTGATCTCTAGAAATTTTAGACAAATTTTGATGGATGTCTCGAAAATGATCTTTTGGCCCATGTACAATACTAATATTGTAAACCTGTAGACTAGAAAAACACTGCAGAATCAACACCCAATTCTTAAACACCTTAAACAGCAAAAAGCTTTGCTAAAATAGTCACCATTCCATATCAACATTAAATTTCTCTTTTATCCTTAAATGGCATCCTCCTTCCTACTTTTTGTTTTACCTTTCCTACCTTTCTTGGTAGGAGAGTCGGGGAACAAAATAAGTACAAGTATCATAGAATGGCAAGATATTTCAAACCAATACCTTCCAATTAGAAAATACACATAGAAAATATTTTTATTTGGAATGATATTTGCAAAGTCTAATGAAGATACATGCCTTCAAAATATAAAATACTTATAGCTCTCGAGTATTCCTGGAAAAAATAGTGTTGCAGGTAGGGGGAGGGGAGACCAGGTCTTGTTGTCACACTTGTAAATTGAAGCAGCCAAAAAGATTTGAGGAGTTCCAGGATATAGTGTAATTGGTCTATGTCCGTAAAGAACTGCAGAATATCTTGAATGGTGAACAAACAGGCTACGTCTTATAGAGAGTTGCCAATTAATCCATATCAATCGTAAGTCCTCCAATCAATTGCAATTTTGCAGTCTTCAATCTCTTATGTAAATAGTAGCGATTGATATACATCGCAAATAATTTGCGTTTTAATATCAACTCAGTGCGCAGAACTCCAGAACAAAAAGCGTTTAATTGTAGGTTCGATCTTCAATAAATCGGCAGGTATTGAAGCAGTCCAGTAGATCCCAAGAGTTCCTGGATCTAGTGTGATTGGGCTATGTCTGTGGAGAACTGCAGGACATCCTGAATAGTTCCTGGATCTAGTGTGATTGGGCTATGTCTGTGAAGAACTGCAGGACATCCTGAATAGTTCCTGGATCTAGTGTGACTGGGCTATGTCTGTGAAGAACTGCAGGATATCCTGAATAGTTCCTGGATCTAGTGTGATTGGGCTATGTCTGTGAAGAACTGCAGCACATCCTGAATAGTGAACTCCAGCGAGATCTTTGATCCCGGGTAGCAGCGGCCAATCATCGTCTCAATGTGTTTATACTGACGGATGAAATCCTCCTGCATCATACGCCATACCACCTGTCAAACAAGGAGAAAAGTTTATAACAGTTTTAAATATAAAGTTCTTGATGGCAATGTTGCCATTGATAGTCCAAAATGTGTGTCTGAAGCTGGTCTGGCAAAAGAGTCTATCAAAAATGAACAAATCTTCAGAACTAAACTTCAATGATCAATCCTTCGATCATTTCAAAACATGGATCATTTTCAAAACATTAGTTCATGAAAAAACAAAATTGCAGAGATTTATCAGACAATAAAAAATCAACAGGGCAAATAGATGATTTTCAAAGGAACTTATTTATGAAGGGCAAATATGAAATTAAGCTTTACAAAACAATATGGTACCCTAATACACTCCTAAGTTTACAGTACAATTGCAAAAATATAAGTATTATTCCATGACTGATCAATGTACAAATCAAACATTTTGCTACCAGACTATATCATCAATAAGGAAATTGTATCTGATAAAAGCAAAAGTCATGTTTTAAAAAAGAAGTTGGACATTAACTGGTCGCTTGCTACCGTTTGGACAGTATATTTACCATTTAATCTAAATTAAGAAAATCTTTCTTGGCAAATGGTGTAAGTAGGGCACATCTCAGACACATTTTCAATGAACAGAAAAAAATAGAGGTGCTTTGGGTACTATGATGGGATGATTGTTAGTATGATGATTTCAATACCAACCTGGATAAGATTCTCCTCCTCACAAAGAGTCTTCTCAACTTTCTTGATCAAGTTATCAAGGTTCTTCTTCACCTGCATTCTAGAAGACAAATACAATTTAAATCTATCAGATATGAACAATACTATACAACTGATTAAAGTTTGTCAACATTTGGAAGAGTGCATGTTTCATGTCTCTCTCGCTGTCTCAGATGTTCTGCCTAGGTCAGTTTCTCACGCCAGAGCCATCTTGAATTCTTACTCCATCCCTCTCTATCTTAAAGGGATGGTTGAGTTTTGTTGCAGCGCTAAACAAAATAATTTTTTGTGAGATAATGAAAAATCGGAGTGTCAAATTTGAAAGGACATACAATTCAAATTTTAAAAAAAATCATCTTTGTTTGATCAAAATGGGTTCAAAGACGGCTGTAATATCCATAAATATAACGATTCCTAATATTTGTGGTGCCCCACAATTATTCAATTATTTGAATCAGCCATTAAAAAGCAAGATGGAGCTTTATACGTTTTATTCCAGCCAATGTCGATGTTGTCTTTTTGTTGGCATTTTCGTGTTGGTTATGATATGCATAACCATGCACTTTGGAGGCATTTGCAGTCTGAAACATAAACTCAACTATCCCTTTAAGCCTTTTTTTTGTTCATTATGTTATATGATCTGCACCTATCAAGTCAAACATCATCACAATCTTGGTCTTCCTCTTCCCTGTTTACCATCTATCTTCACTTCCAGGTTTTTCTTCAGTCTGCAGATTGTTTTCCTTAACAAGTTCCTTCTATTCAAATTCTATCAAAAAGCCTTTTGGTAATTCTAATTTTTAAAAACATGCAGTTGAATATTTCCTCCTATCAAAAAATTATGGATGCATCAAACAATATTCAGCTTGTATTTCCAAAAGGAAAATATTATGTTTTAGTATCACAGTTATTTCCAAAATAATTTTCAATTTCTAAATTCTTACCTAAATGATTTAGATAATATAGTGATAGGGTTAATAATATGTTTAAATATAATTACCACAAAAACCAAACAAGTAGTCATTTTGTGGCATGTTATTATCCACTGCCTGTATTAATCCCTAAAATTCCCAACATTTATGGGCTAAGAAGCACCTCTCAGAGAGATTTTTGTCATATCTTTTTCTTCTAAATGTCTGTTTTTACCTCTTTCTGTGGGTATTCCTTGATGATCTTGCGTAGTTCTTGTTTACTGAACTGGATCTGATAGCCGACCTCTTCTTCCTTGACCCCCTGAGAGACAAGCACCTGAATACCTTCAAAGAAATGCTGCAAGACAAACATAAATAACAAATAAACCCTCAGGGCACATCTGGAAAATTTTTAAAATTTTCTTTCAATTGATGTTTTGATTACCATATTAATAATAATATTCTGGATTTACACTGCACTTAGTACATCAATAATGTCTCTAAGTGCTTTACAGATATAGTATTACCCGAGTCATTATATTCATGTTTACCTGCGCACAATATATGCACATTCTCCACTCCTTGGGAAGCATTCCAGCCAAGCACCATTTTACAGACGCTCACAATGCTGAGCAAAGTACAATGAATTTCACATTTCACACCTGGGTTGAGAGAGGCAAATGTGGATTAAATGTCTTGCCAAAGGACGTTAGACCCGGGATGAGATTTGAACCCTCAACCCTTGGATTGAGAGTCAAGTGAATCAACCACTAAAGACACCTTCACAAGAGCATCAGCATCAAGGGAGGGGCGGGGGTATCATTCTATTAAAAATATATTAATCATCTCCTCTGAACATGACATGAAAAAAGCACACAAATATAAAGTAAAAAATACTGGAATTTAATTCATTTCCCACAGAAATAAAAGCTAGAATAAAAGCGATTTGGAAAGATAATTGCATCATTGATATGAAATTTACTGATATCTTTTTTTTTCTTTTTTTTTGATTCAGGTATGAAATATATAATCCTATCTGTAACCTGGCAGGGTATGAAAAAGATGAGACAAAAACTATGTGTCACAATATTCAACTGTCAACAACTCAATGTAGAATCTCTATGGGTTGACTGTAAATAATGTATTAAGTGTGAATATTCATGTAAAATAACAAATATTCATCTGTGTATGCCTAAAAAGGCCATGGATAGTAATTATGGCCATTTTCTTTTTCATGGCAGAAATGAAAGGGTTGAAAAATTTGATCTACTTGTACCTCTCATTTAATCATGAAGTCACAATTTAGCTTCATTTTTGTTTTAAAAATAAAACACATGAAGAAAAGAAAAATCTGAATGCTTACATTGAGTTTCTCCATAGGTCTTCCCAGTGAGTCTCTAACATAAGATTGTAAGTGATCTTGATACTGCTGTTTAGCCTCCTTACGCTCTGACTCTAGACATGTGATCTTTAGTCTCGACAGAACATCTGAAAAGATGAAGGTATAACAATATAATATTAAAAACATTAACAAAATCAAAAATACAATGATCGGTCAATGGCACCTATAGTGATCACACATTCAAGAGGTAATACAAAGTGCAGAATACATTGTATTAACGGTAAAGATCAGTTCTGGAAACGCCCCCTCTCAAAAAATGAAATAGAAGCTCTCAATACCAATCATGTGAAAGAATATATTTTGACTAATACGTGATGATACCAATTTTGCAGAGAAACCGCCTACTAATTGATATATTTGGTACATTATTATATCTATTTGGACCTGATAGATATCGCGCACATGTCGCATAGTCCCATATACATCTTTTTGTGTACAGTACTTGGAACTTTACCAAGACTGGGCCAAATTTCTTGTCATTTTGATGATTCCAGATCCTTGCAGTACACACCAATACTCTATATGCTAGATGATCAATCTTTTCTGATCAATTACACAATGTTTCTTTCACAATGCAATCGCATGACCATAACTGGTCTTTATCNCCCCCCCCCCCCCCCCAATAAATAAAAAAGTAAATAAAGGATCGGTCAATAGCACTTATAGTGATCACACATGAGTGTCGATTCAAAGGGGTGATTTCATCACATCACACATTCAAGAGTTAATACGATGTGCAAAATACATGGGGCTGAGTTATTATTCACTAAATATTCTCCCTCACAGATTACATATCTATAGTAAATGAAAGAACATATTGGCTGTTTAGAGCTATATGAGTTAATGCCTTTCTTGATCCAAAAGGACAATCTTCAAATAGAACTTTTAATAGTTTTATAAATAGCTTTATATACTAAAAGGATATCTTCATGCCAAATCTATTCCTTTTCAAATCTATGTGATAATTCAGTTAATATCAAATGCTAGATATGAAATCTATGCAACTTAAAAATAAAAATAAATATTTAATTTAATTTCCAGGAACATGAAGGAGTATAGCAACAACAAAGAATAACAAAGAGATAAGATAGAAATGTTGTAATACTCACCATGAACATGATGAAAGTTTTCTGCAAAAAAAACATTTTACAAATGAGAAAGATGTTAATATGAGACAACCAAACAGCAATCTGAACAATGGAAACAGATGATGAACATTCACAACACAAATATTCAGAATATATATATATTTATCTTTTTAAATTGTCAGGTTAATTTCTTTACCTCCTCTCAATACAATACCCCCGTCATATTTTTCTTATAATAATATGAACTGCATCCTATGTCTTTCATGTTTTAATAATCAATTAGACTCTCTTCAATCTTCATTAAAGATGAATAAATAAATGGAAAACTCTTAAGCCATAGATTAAAATAACATTTGATGATTTGTTAGCAAATGAAAATCTCATAAATTCACGGGAATGAAACTAAATCTATTTACCGAAGATGATGACATCACTGGGAGTCTTCTGGTGTTCCAGGGCTACTCTGTGGATGATCCTAAACTGGGCCAAGGCCAGCTTAGCGTAGGCCTTGTCTAGGTTCCCTCTCAGGTCTGAGCCTTTGAATACAGACTCTGCTTGGCAGGCAAACGTCTAAACCATCACACAAGAAAAAAACAGAACTACGTTAGTACTAGATCATGGGAAATTCTAAAGACACGGTTGTGGACTTATGCCTAGTTTACATTTGGCCTGCGATTAGTCTACAGAGGCCTTTTCCTGCCATATCCCCCCTTTCCAGGCAGCCTCCATGTGGAGGCAGGAGGCGGCCGTGTGATTTTCGTACGTATTCACAGGCTTCCAAAGAATGTTATTATACACCTCCTGCCAGTCAATATCTATATAAAAACAATAAAAAAAATTATCTCCTAGTTGACGACTCATACAAAATTTCATCATATCGGTGTATTTCAGTAGATGTCAGAAAAGAAAACAAACCTCAAATTCTTTGACGAATGGAAGAATACCACATTTGCTCTTCTTGGAGATCCTAGTTTCCTCCACAGAGCGGATCAAATTATCCTGGAAGGAAGGAAAAATAAAGAATAGAAAAAACATCAATTAAAGGGCAAATTGTGGATCAGTTATGAAACCAATGTGAATTACAAGGACCAGAGCATGTATGCACAAAATCTATGTTAAATTGATTTCAGCAAGTTACAAGACATGCATCATAAAAGGAAATGGTAAACAACCTCTAAATCATGCAGTAAAACTGTAACAATACCCGGCTAAAAGATTAAACATATAACAAAAGAATTACAGGGAGGGAAAGAGGGGAAGGGGCCAAGAGGAGAGAGAGAGAGAGAGGGGGGGGGGCTTAAAAGGATAGAGACAGAAAGAGAGCAAGAGAGAGAGAGAGAGGGAGAGGAATACAGACACACAGACAGACACACAGACAGACACAGAAAGAGAGAAAGAGGGTAATAGAGAGAGCGACAGGATCATATGGAACAGAGAAAGGAAGAAAGGGTTCTATGTACAATAGAGTAGGTAAACAAGTACAATAAGAGGAAAATAGACATACAAACCCAAGGGCAGCTAGATAGATAATGGAAAAGGAAAAGCCAGGGAGTAACAATTACAGAGAAAAGAAAAATAGCAATCCTCAAACAAGAAAGAAGAGAGGCACGATGGACCAGTGGTAGAGCAGTGGTCTCCTAACCGGGAGGTTCCGGGTTTGAAACCAAGTCAATGTGTTAATAGTGCCCTTTGGTAAGGCACTAATCCTACCATGTCCCTCGGACCTCTCTTAAAGCCGTGAGTCCCCTGGTTGCTTACTGACAAGCATACACATGCTTCCTTAGCAGTCAAGTAAAAGCAAAAAAAAAGACTCAAGTCACAACAGTCTACTACCGTTATACTATCTGGTAGAGAGAGAGAGAGAGAGAGAGAGAGAGAGAGACAGGACTCACCATGTACTTGTCAAAGTTGCGCTTGACCTCGACTAGACAGTTAGCCATGATGATGCTGAAGTAAGAGGCTGATTTAGCTTGAGTTTCGCTGGACATGACATGAGGGCTTATCCTAACCAGCATGTAGACTGATTTACTGCAGCATTGCATCAGAACACAGGCAAAGAGAGAAAAGATACAGGTGATCATTATCACTATCATTAACTTCACACATCTATCTACATGTACATTGTAACTGTGAACTATCTCAGCATATTATCTATTCTTCTTGTAAACATTCAATTCCTAAATATACAGTTGGAAAAATAACATGGCGTTGATTGATGCCAACATCACATAATATTAGTAATATGATAAACTCACATTTTGTCATTACTCAATCAAATATCATCCAAATAAAGAGGGCAAGGGTGTATGAAGAGACTTGTTATACCGAGCAGCATGTTACAATAGTGCAGTGATTAGTAATTTATTTGTTTAATCTTAAAATGTGAAGAAGGCAATTCAAATGACAGCATTTTAGGAAAACAAAACAAAAATTACAAAATTCATTAATATAAGCTTCGGTCACGAATGCCATTACGAACTGCTACGAAAGCCGTACAAACGACTTTCAGACAATTTAAATTCGGGAAGACAGCGGAAAAATAAGGAGATTTGTACGAAATTATCGTTCGTACTAACCTTTGTGACCATTGCATTAGTTATCAAAAGTTAATAAATTTTTATTTGGGAATAAATTTGACATCCTGTTGTAGTAAAACCCATTAGATCCCACAAACTTTGAGTACTAATAAGTTGTACTTTTATAACAACATATAAGCAACTGTAGATCTAGATATCACTGTACATGGCTCTCCATAATGCTAAGTTCACCACGACGCCGCATTGATGGCGCATTAAATCGGCGAGCAAAGCGGTGGCAAAGCGTCACAAAGCTTAATTAAAGCGTAAAGACTGTAACAGAGCGTGAGAAAGCTTTGAGCAATTCGGGACATTTGGCAAGAGCGCAAAAATTTGTTAAACTGTTTAAAAATCTGAGGCGATCTGTCACGCATTGTGTAAAGCTGAAAGAGCGTATTAAGGGTTATTCAAGCGTCACAAAGCTTAGGAAAGCTTAACAGAGTTTAAATTTTTGGTGCTCTTGCCGAATGTCCCGAATTGCTCAAAGCTTTCTCACGCTCTATTACGGTCTTTACGCTTTAATTAAGCTTTGTTACGCTTTGCCGCCGCTTTGCTCGCCGATTTAATGCGCGATCAATTCGGCGTCGGTGTGAACTTAGCAAAACATATCTCAGGAGATCTTGAGATTTTTTGAAAATATGACGCCGCATTGATCGCCGATTTAAAGCGCGACATTCGGCGTCGGTGTGAACTAGGCATTAGAGAATTTAAAATGTTGACTTACAAGTTATCCATCCTCTCTGAGAATGTGACGAAGGACTTGAATTCTGGCTCTAAGCACTGGAACAACTCTCCCATCACTTTCCTGATTGAGTTTTAGAAATGGAGGAATAAAACAGAAAACAACAAAGGTAATCGAAATTCAGAATTAATCCTAAGCCTATACTTTTAATTATATTCCTCAATATTGTCCTTTATCACAAAGCCTCTGTTCAACGCAAGAAGGGCATTGGCACTGCTAATATAAAAAGGTGAAGCCCTCTTGGCTTCAAAAGAGACAAAATATTGCTTCAAAACTTTCACAGATCCATTATTTACAGATACATAAAGCGCTTTGGAAATTAAGTTGCACTTTTCTGAAAGCAATATGTCCAAATCCAACCATATCAACAATAGAAGTATAATGAACAAGATGAAGTTAAATCATGAGAATTTTAACATGTAGGTTACCGGTTATATCTANAAAGCCACCATTGAATATCATAAGTTAAAGAGAGGAGTTTGCACTGCAAAACAAGTTTCTCTCAAAAGTAATGCCACCAAGGTGAGATGTAATCACTTGCCCTGTGGCACGGGGCAAGTTGATATTTCATTTGGACAAGTAATTCTTAAGAAAACCTAAAATAGGCATAAAGGGGCAAAATTAATAGAGGCTGAATTCCATTATACATAAAATCTGTTTATCTTAATAATTGTTCAAAGACACTTGTTGTGATGCAAAGTTTTCTACAAAATATTTTTTTTTGCACGGATTCATAATTTATTTTCAATAGAAAATGTTCTTCAGTCATAATTTGGAATGTAAAGCACAGTCAAAAGTTTCCTCAAACACATTGAATAACATGTAAAATATAACAGAAAGAAATTTCAAGATTAGAGAATACAAACATACAAAATACAAAGTTGTTATTTGAATATTTAATAAAGAAACCGGTTTAAGATTTTTTTTAAATAGATGAAAAATAAAACACGGCAAACAAAACCAGAGCCCCGGAAAAAATCTCTCACTCTCTCACTCTCTCTCTCTCTCTCTCTCGTTCAAGTTCAAGACATAATTTTTTTTTTTTTTTAGCAGATGCTAATCTCCTATCTGCTTACAGCCTAAAACTAATATGACAACTATTTCAATGGAAATGTATCAAGCTTGACGAAACTTACATGTACAAATACAACTGAGAGTAAAAATTCACAAATTATATGTTTAAAAAAATAGAAGAAAAAAAAATCCTCAAACAGAATGACAGAAACAGATGATTTGAAATAATTGAAAAAGTCACAACTTCCCTTAGAATAGGAGTATGGTATCACCAAATAAAATGAATCATAGTCTATGCCAATCATTCTAAGCATCATCTATCTAAGCATGGCTGAAAGCATTTGGAATTAACATCATTTGCTATTATGGTATATTAGAGGGTCATATGGATTTGAATTGAATGCAGAGCTTTTCCCTCTGTTCCAGCTGTAAAGGAAATGTCACATGCAGCTATCATAAGACCTGTGGTTGCACTATTGCAGATGACAAGTGTAAACAGAGAATAAAGAGAACAGAAATCTTAGTAACATCCCAACTACCACCATATGTGAACGAAGCGCAAGATGTATACATGGTTATATAATAGTTGCATGCATATACATGTACAATGTACATTCCAAATTCAAGGAAACAACTTGGTGAGGCATAATTTACTTGAATACAAGTCAACAAAGAAGTAAGGATTGACTGCATCAATAACAAAATCAGTGATTTCTACCACTGTAAGGGGCAGTGACTTGCTCTCAATCTAATACAAAATTGATAATACAGGTGCATATAAATAATTTGAGACCATACTTATTAGTTAAAACCGTCTGACTAGAGGTAAAAGTTATTAATAGAAAAGGTAGGGAAAATTGCATGTGTTTGATCACAACCCCATTTTCTTAAAGTGATACTATTCCAGGAATTAAAAAAATCATGCATTTCTAAATGGACCTAAAATGTGTTATGATTTCAAATATATTTTGTTGTAAGAACAAATAAACAATTCACCAAAATAAATGCATATGACTTAAAGGAGATTTGTAGGCATCAATTTTTCATTGCAGTCAAGACTACATTTTTTTCATCAGGGCAGTAAATTTGGAAAGATCTGTTTTTCCAGGTGGATAACAATTACTAAGCAGTATTATGTATTATATAATGGAGTCCTGACATAATATATGTTTTATGTGAAAATATTTGATGCTCTAATCCCTTTTCCTGAATTTCTCATCTTTGAGATCACATGAATCCATTTACATTTTAAAAAAAATAAAACCGGTGATATTAAATATAATTTCCATACGAAAACAGTTAGAGCTAGGAACAAATACTTAATCCTAAAATATAAAAAGGGAAAATTGTGCCCAATATAGCTCACAGAATTAGCTGTATACTTAATTCAAGGAGATACAAAAGACTAATGCAATAATATTGCAAAAACAAAACAAAACATACATACATGTAATTAAAATACAATATGAGAAGCTAATTAGTTAGAGAAATATGATACACAAAAACATAGCATGTGAGCGTCCAGTGTAGCTACCGTAATAAAATTAGTCCTATAGCAACGAGAGAGGGAAAATCATGAAAATAGGGGAGCAAAAATTCTGCATTCTGGATAGCTAACAGTACTAGTCCTATACAAGTGGAAGCAGAGATGTATTATCGCTACAAACCTATAAAAAGAAATTGCACTTGAATTAATTGTTTTCGATTTGGTACATTACTGGGGAATATGACCCATGAACACCAAGGTCCGTGAAAACTGGGCCATGCGGAATCAACCTCATGACGGATACGTTATCTCAACCCTAATGTGTGTTTTTCTCTTCAGAGTTGTGCTCCTTCATTTATCCACTCAGAATCAAATTATACTCCAGTAAGTGATGAGGGCTTAAAAAGGACCAAGCACCTAAATAATTATTTAAATGATGCTAGTATTTAAGCAGAATGTATCATGTACAAGGTATCTATGCATTGCCATTTAAAATATAATTAGGCTGGAACCACCTCCATGCCAATTTAATTACAAACCACCACATATCTGAGACAAATGCAATTTGTACAAATTTCTGAGACAAATTTCTACCTAGAAACTTCTATAAACTGGACAAAACTAATCTTATAAAATGAGAAGAAAAAAAAATCACTACTCCCTTTACTCTCTTACTCTTACTCTCTAAGGTAATTCACAAAGTAATGCTCTAACCAGTAACCATAGCTTGATGTAAGCCTCATCTTGTAAACAGTGCGTTTAATTCAAATCCATCGCAATACTAAACCCAAAACAGAACTTTGCAAGTTTGCAATTGATTTGAGGACTTACGATTAATCCGGATCAATCGCAACTCTTTACAGGACAGGGCCCATCGTTAATATTGATTTGACACAAGGGATTCTAGAGAGGCAGAAAAGGTGAAGCACACAGAGCTAGAAACAACAAACGGAAAGGTTTTTTTTTAAGCGTCAACCACTAACAATGTTACCTCATTCCATGCCTGGTCAGCTTGCCGTCGACCTCACTTTTGATCGATCAATTTACAAAAAATGCAAACAAAATTAAGTAACTGGAAACACCAATGAAAAAAAAAACTTTTTTCACAGCATACTCATGCTGCATTATTCACATCAAAACAACAATTTTCATATCAAAATCACAATTATATCAAATTTAAATCACAATTTTCATATCAATATCAAGGGAAATAATGATGATGAAAAACTCAAAATGCTAAATGTTGATCTTTGAAATGATCTAGGCAAAGAAAGGAATATGGATATAAAAAAGCAAAGCAATATTGAAATGGTTTTCAAAAAACTCTGAATGATTGCACCACATGCAAACAGTAGGTTGTCACGATTCTGTATAAACCCTCATGGTTTTGTTTGACTATAATTCATAGCCACATTCATGAATAACAATAATAATAATATGTTCATTTATATATCGCAGCTACTATATGAATATACTCTACTATGCTTTAATAGAAAGTATCATATCAGTGGTGGCTGTAGCTGAGACATGCCATACACCTGTAATAGGGCTCTAAAGCATTCAAGGAATTTCTTCCTACCGGGTACCCATTTACTTCACCTGGGTGGAGAGTGGCAAATGTAGATTAATTAGAATCAATTATGTAAATATTCAAATTGGCCAGTTTATTTCACACACGTTATAAGCTTAAAAGTATTCATACCTTCATGATTTTAGAAAAATATTTCTATTTGCTTATTGTCAATAATTCAAAGCTGGATTAGTATTTCAATTACTTCAGTGCCAAACTTAGCTGTTTTATTTCACATATAACGTTTGAAAATAAAACATGTCAGATAATAGTGTTATCAGCTTTAACTCTACTTGCAAAGCATCTAAATTTCTTAGCAATTAATTTGCATTTATAAATAACAATACAAAAAGGTAGTGCAAGCTTTTCAGAATTATAATCATGGTTGTTGTCATATATACAAATGGAAAAAGAAAAAAGAAATACTAACAAAAAAGAAAGGAAATTATGAGAAGAGATATGAACCAATGGTTGTGCTCAGCTTATGAAGTGTGTATGGCAAGTCAATAATACATTGATGCAATGCAAAGAAACAATTTTTTATCCTTTGATTCTCTGCCACAATGAAAGTCCATTATGCTTGAAAAACAGACTGAACTGAACCATTCAAACGTGGACAGAGAAAAGCAGAGTATTTTCTGCTCTCGATCTTACCTGAGCTCAGGGTTTAATGCAAATGCAACTCCTTTCCTTTCCCTACAGAAAAATGATAAAATCTCACGAATGAGCTTTTACGAACAAAAGCACAATGGAAGGAAGAAATTATATAATGAAAATCATCATACATTTTGGGAAAATGCAATGATGAAAAAGATTAAATGTAAAGAAAGGTATTTGAAAGAAAGAATGTTATGATAAAATAAGGGAGAAAATTACATGAAAATAAAATGAAGATAATCTGAAAGAAAATGAAAGAATAGAATTTGAAGACAACATATAATAAATGATGTCATAAATCTATGAAAATCATATCAAAGGGTCAGGAACTCAATTAATGATAGAAAAAAAAAATTCCATGAGCTATAAACCAAAGCTCAAATCTTGACTTCAATCATTTTGGTGAAACCTTGGGATAAAAACGTTCAGATTGATAACACATAACAATCAATATAATCAAACTAAATTATGACTAAGATTGTTGATACATTCATTGCAGGATGGATTCTGATTGCAGGAAGTTGAGATTATTTGAGAAATATGCTCCTCTGTGACACTTTTGCAGGGTATTTCCACATCTCGTTACCTAGCTTGAAGATTTATCATCGCACATAGAGGGCAGCACTACCATCTACACACCAGAGCCATCTATACAGTTTGGCCAACCCTGTTCGAGTTGGACACAATATGGCGACTACTGATTTGTTGGGCAAGCGCAAAACAAAAGAATATACGCCATGTTGTGACCCAGTGAAACCAAGTTTGCCAAACTCTCCTAATCAATGGCACTGCTACACACCATGTATGATTCTTTGAGTAAAATACGGCCACATGCTCTGATTCAGAGCACCAAAGTAACTACCAGAGACATCACCAATTCACCAACATCATGAAAAACAAAAGGGTGAAATCAGTAGGAATCAAATATGATACAAAGACATCAACATGCTCTCAGAGCAAGAAATGTATAAAGCACAAGAAACGGAGAGACCAATCAGTGTGATTCCCACCGGATGAAGTGCTCAAATTCAGGATGAGACATTCTTCGAGAGATGTAACCTGGCAATCATCCAAAGATGCAACACCAACACCACCACCACCGCCTCCATCATCACTGAAAGTGAACCACATCAGCACATGTGACACAGAATACGATTAAAGGGAAGTTATTTGACAGAGTGTGTAACCTAAAGATCAGTCTTGAGGAGCAGCATCATCACCAATGAAAGAAGATGCTTTCAGTATGATGCAAACTGAAAAGGATGTGATAACATGCTCTGATTCCTGCTACCATGGGTTGTTAAACCTTGCAACAGCCAAAGGAAAGAACAGTACCATCATCATCATCATCATAAATGAAGGGCACTAT
>BEXV01001920.1:60623-70623 GCA_003118195.1 Hemicentrotus pulcherrimus | reverse complement strand
AAAAAAAAAAAAAAAAAAAAAACAGAATTGAAATCGGTCAATGCGTTGAGATTTTATATCATTTTTATGATATTGCCAAATTACAGAAAAACCTGCCAGAAATGGTCAAATTGGCAAAAATGGCAAAATTCGACAAAGTTGACAACTTAATTCATTACTTTCTAGGACACAAATAATTTATCAAATTATCAGACACTAAAATATCATCTTTGTGGTAAAAAATACAAAAAGAAAATTCATATATCTACTACCGTTTTGAAAAGAGAAGCAAACATTTTTGCGAATTTGCAGATATGAAAAAGTTGTGAAAATAGCTAAGTCCGCCTAATTAATATGAGCATTATGTAATCAAATCAAAACCGAACATGATACATCAATGAAACCTATGTATATCAGACAGGTATGGAAATATATTTTTTTTTAAGAACAACAAAATATGAATATTCATCAAATATGCAAATTAGGTCATTTCAGCTAATTATATACATAGGAAAGTCAAACTGTTCATTTTGTTGGCATTTTTAGAATCACATATTTATAGATCACATTTACACCAAATATTAACATTTCCAAATATAGTGTGCAATGCCAATAAAATATGGCGGTGGAAATAACTTGGATCACCGCTACAGGTATTTCCTCATACGTTTAACAAATTATTCAGAAAAACCGATCAAATGATAAGAATCTGCAGACTTTCAGCTACATCACAGTACAGTTTTTTTTTTAAATGTCAGATTTGAGGATTTATTCCCAAGGGACTGAATTTCAGAGAAAACAAAGTTTGGTGACCCCAGTACAGTTGTGGGTGTAAACAACAAATTGATTCAATGAGTAAAGGGAAGTTTTTTATAAATTGCGGTGCATTTTCACCACGCAGAATAACAGTCAATGGGCGATCAGCGGGCCATGTCACACATGGCTAAAAAGACAATATTCTAATTAATAATTTAACATATTTCCCGCATGCCTACACAGAATTGTAGTTAAACGTATGCTTGAAAGATATGTGAAATAAAAATTTAAAAATATTGTTCAGTTTTTTAAAAATAAATTTACGAAAATTGCTATTTCTACCAACTGACTGCTGTTGTGTGTGTGCGTGTGCACAGGCAGTGTGATCACCCTAATAATAATAATCAGGTACATTATTATTTTATTTTTAATGGTAGGCCTATACAGGATTTATATATATATAACGCTTACATGTATGGTAAGCAATTTAAAGTATAGAGACAATGATGCTATGACAAATCAAAGATTATTTGAAGAGAGGGGAGAAGGCAACTGTTAATAACAATAAGAAGCAAAACAGTTACTATATTTTCAGCCCACCCCTAACAGAATTTATTGTGAGCAGAGATATTTAAACGTGACTTACTTTCTCTTGAATAATCAGCTCCCTAACCTTTGGCAGGAAGGTTAAAACATGTGCGAGGCTGTTCATCACTGATATCACAGGGTAGGTCTCAAAAACACGGATCGATGTGAGGTGCTTCAGATTAAACCCGATGTCGGCAGGCAGGGGGAGAACTAGGCGACTGAGACTGGACGAAGAGTTCACCTGATCCCATAGCCTTCCAAACACATCAGGCGTAATTAAGAATTCTGAAAAATCATCATAGCCCTGAAGAGGAATTCCATGGAGATGGGTAATGACACTGACAAAATTCCTCAGTTTCCTGAACTGTATATTGCATTATAGTGATGGCTAAACTCCATCCTCATACCAAAATGTTTTCTATCAATTACCATACTTCAATAGAGAAGCAAACTACAGGTACATGGGGATAACATGAAATTAATAACCTTGACTGTTGAATAATTTTACACATGACAGAATATCAACACGATGCACGATGACGCATGAGGAGGCTTACTTTTGTCTCAACCTCCCACATAAATTAATAATTGTACTACTTATTATATTCTGGGTTTATATATATACACGTACATATACAACTATGATGTCTTTACAGAAATGTCATTACCCCGGCCATTAGATTCAGGCTTCCCGCGCACAATAGTATGCACATTCTCCACTCCCCGGGGAGCAGCATTCCAGCCTGGGGACATTTTACAGACGCCCACAATGCTAAGCAAACTGCAGTGACTTTTAATTCCTTTTATTAATAGTGATGAACGAATGGTACGGAAATTGTGCATATAACATAGGGCAAATTGTACGACACCAATTATGCTTACACTACACTCTATGACGAGTTCCCTGAGGTTCGGAAGGAACACCATTATTCCCGGATAGTCAGCTTCAGGTAACCGTAGAGTAATGGTTAAGCTGCTGACGGAGTACAGTGGCTCCCTCTGAGGTAAGATTGGCGGTGTCATAATCAGAGGTATCACCATATGTGTGAGGTGGATACAAGTATGCATGCTGTTCCATAGTCTCACAAATATGTGTGGAGAACACAAATATGTGTGGAGATATATCTCAATTGTCGTGATCTACAACACATAACAATGACAACAGTGAACACAGTTTTTTTTTATACATTTCATGTTGAGTAAAATGGAATCTAGACCAGATTTTTGTAATGGTTGGAAATTTTGTTCAAATAGAATTTTTATATACTCCTGGAAACAGTCTGTTACCGAATTCCAAAATTGAATGTATAACAATACAGAGTCATTTCTTCGACAAAAAGGCAGTTGTTATATAAATCTAATGTTCATTGCGTCTTCCGAATGGTAAGACACAGTAAAGAAACACCTCACAAAACAGTACTCTTTATCGCAGATATCAAATAGTTGCAACATAATGACAGTGATAACTCCATTATTCGTAGAAATATAATTGTTTATAGAAATTATAACGGTTCTTATGAGAGCGTTCAAATATCGATATTACCACACACTAATTATAGGGGTATGGAATATTTTTCTTAGATATTACAATTTTTGATGAGGTTTTTATGAGATTACGAATTTCATAGCGTTCAATTTAGAGAAGTGGGCAATACCGGTCATATGATAACCTGTTGATTCGTACCCATTCTCTTCTTTCCCCCCCCCCCCCTGGATCCCCCACTGCATCTCATCATGTCTTTCCTCTCCTCCCATTCCCCCTCTACTTGCGTCTCTATCCTTCCCTCATTCATCCCTCTCTATGCTATTACCTTCTTCTTAACAGATCCTGGAAGTTTCTCAAATCCAACCACTCTTGATGCTGTAACCTCTCCCAGGTGAAGTATTCCATCTTTAAAATAATGTGTCAAATAACTTTCCGAATGCTCTGCACAAGTTCCTGCCTCGCTGATGAAATCTAAGATGATGGGATGGTCGACGGATTTAATTCTGGACAGAGTAAACCGGATAGCTGGATAACAGAGAGACTGCACAATCTTTCGGCACACCAAAACCGATGTCCCTGATGCAAACTGAAAGATGTTTAGTAGGTAATGGGGTACTTCTGAAAAGCCAGTGATGCTGATTTTTCCTTCCTCGAGGCCAATTGCAAGATATCTTCCTGCTAAATATTCTTGCGCTAACTTGTGGAAGAATTCAATGTGGATGATGTCGCTATCTGCCTTCAGGTTCTTCGTTAAAAGACCAAGTGAAAAGCTGATGTTTACTTTATCATATTGAACTTCACTAAAATCGTCCTCACTTAACACTAATGCATTTAGACCGTGCATGTGGCTCAATTTCGTATAGGCAACTTTCCCGACTGAAACAACTATGTCGTTGAGCAGGTCTTGCTTGATCTCTCTTTCACCCTTAGCATTCAAATGTGTCCTCAAGATCTCCATGGTAGCATCAAATAATTTTGTTCGGGTGAAGTTTCCATGAATAGAGCCCTCATTCCACAAATAGCACACCATAGAGCAAAAAAGTGGAGTGGCGATCAGTTCGTTGGTAAGGATGTCTTTTTCCAAATATTTCTTCAGTTCTGTCCCTTTTGTTTCATTGGAAAGAAAGAATTTGTCGATAAAGTCTGTGGCATGCTGTTGAGAATATCCATCCATTACCATTTTGGCGTAGTAGACATCTCTCGAATTAAATTCATTTTTCCTTACGGGGCGAGACGTTACCAAGACCCGACATCGCCTACATCTCTCCTGACACAATATATCAATGACGTTACCTACGTTTTCCCTGCAATGTAGCTTTCCGCCAAATTCATCATAACCATCGAAGAGCATGACAATATCCTTCTCATTGGAATCGATATAATCTTCGAGCTGGTTTGTATACTTCTCGTATTTCTTCCCCAGCAACGTAACAATGGCTTCGGTTATTTCTGTCTTGGCATTCATGTTTCTCATCTTGAAGACAAAGAGCAATTTCACATTCTTTAAAGGGGAGTTTTCTTTTTTATTGGCCCAATCATAAGCCATTTTTGCTACAGCTGTAGTTTTTCCCCGGCCAGCCTCTCCAAACAACACAATTCTTTCTGGCAATGATCCACGAACTTTAGTATGGAATATATCGTTGACTGATCCGTTTAAACTTAACTTCTGTAAGGGATTCATCGGAATATTATTCTTATCTTCTTTGTAGAGGCTGACGGTCGTGTAAAGCTTCTCTAGGTCCACGACATCGTATGGATCCCACGGCTTTATGTGAATGTTAAAAAGATGTGTCTCATAGTGTCTCCGTAATGTGTCTTGGCACTCTTCAAGGCTGAAGGTTTCTGCTATGTATTCTGGAATAAGTACACACAATGTAATGATAAATAGTTCATTTTCAATTGCAGCTTCATCGCTATTTTCCTTAGAGTATTATTTTTTTATACGTAACATTAATACTATTTCAATGGTCGTAAATATTGTTTTCAACATAACCATAATCTTCCAACAGTTCGAATCTTACCAGTTGGTATGTCTCTATACCCCTCTAAACCAAACAAAAATCAGAATTTTTTAAACAAGGGGAGAAATTAGTACTATTTAAAGAAAATATTTTTTTAGATATGCTTCAGGAATTAAAACCCCGCATATAGGCCTACCTGTCTCACAGTTGCTGCCTTCATAACCAGTTTTGCAAGTACAGGAGTACGCCCCGCAATGCTCATGACAAGTACCCCCATTTTGACAGGGTGACGATGCACATTTTCCCGGTTCTATGAGTAGAAAAAAGACAAACACGCCAACAAAAATATGTAGCAAAATATTCCTGATTTGTTCAAATATCTAAACTGAAGGACGGTTGTTGCCATAGCCATCGCATAGTGTCTCCTTAATATGTCTAGACACTCTACATGGCTCATGGTTTCTGCTTTGTATTCTGGAATAAGTACACACAAAATAATGATAAATATGATCAACCCTACAGACATGTATATGCCTACCTATCTCACAGTTGCTGCCTTCATAACCAGTTTTGCATGTACATGAGTAAGCCCCGTGATGCTCATGACAAGTGCCTCCATTTTGACAGGGTGACGCTGCACATTTCCCTGTGAGAAGGAAAAGAGAAACAAAGATATGTAGCAAAATATTCCCAATTTGTTCATATATCTAAACTGAAGGACGGTTATTATACTCTAGTTTAATAATAATAATAATAATAGATCACATTTATAACGCGCCTAATACATTGTTTCTAGGCGCTGTTTAATAACCGTCCTTCAATTAAGATATTTGAACAAATTGGGAATATTTTGCTACATGCCCTAGCAATAAACAATCCCCACTCCACTCGCATGAATGGGGAGCATTTTAGCCAGTCGCCCTTTTACGGGCGCGCACATGCTACTACAATGCAGAGAGAGTTACACACGTACATAATTATGTGATCCAATGAAAGTGGACTATCATACGTCCTCATCCTACCGAGTACCCTTTTAACACCTCGGTGGAGAGGAGCAAAGATAATTCCTTCTCAAGGACGTAATATGTGCTTTACCAGGCATCGAACCCTTGAGACAAGATTAAGGCACCTTGCTTAATCTAAACAAGAGGAATTGTAGAGTTATACTGATATCAGCTTACCAGGGATTAGATTATTGCAAGCCGCCACAATAGCCAAAAGAGCTACAACCAAGCAGCTAAGACCTGCAACAACAAAATAAAAAAACGTACAAATGAATAAATCACAAACAAATAATAATCAGTCACAGAAAAAAACAGGAACAATTTAAAATGTGTTGTTTGTTTTGTGTGTGTGTGTGTGTGTGAGTGGGGGGGGGGCAGGTATTAATAAGAATTTGAAATAATCAATGCTGGTTTCTCCACTTGAGACTAATTACAATACACATATCTTTTTTTTTCTTCATTTTTTAAACTTGCAATTATTTATGTATTTATCTATTTTTTTAATGATAACTATTGAACACATAAAACCAAAACAAACTTGCTGAAATCATAGATATTCAATCTCGGGGAAATCATAGTTATTAAATCTCAGGAGAAAATCTCACCTGCTACAAATTTCCATTTGTTCCGGGCACTCGCACCAGTCCCAGTCTGTCCCTGTCCCTTTGCCGGTCCAGGCTCTTGTCTACGTCCAGTCTGAATCATGGCTTTTTGTGTTTTGATGGCTGCATATCAAGATCAATGAATATGCAGTATCCATTATGAATATGCCTTATTGATCTTTCAATGATCATTGGCCAATAGATTACATGCAAATTGGATTAATATGGCTACAATCCATGAGGTAACTGTATACTGAAGTTTATATTCATAAAACATCGAAACATCAATTCAATATGAAAAATGATTACCATCATCATTTTCAGCACCACCGTCGTCATCATCACGTGTTAGTGAAGTTAATGAATGGATGATAAGTAACAAAGTAATTATGAATGAACAAAAACAAATACAAAAAGTTGAGCCATATTATTATTGTAGTAATTGTGCAAAAAAAGTTGAATGACTAATGAGTATTGATTCAACTCCTTTTGCAAAATTATAATAATCATAATTTGGCTCAACGTTTTGTATTTTTAAAAATTGTTATTGATATAAATAAATAGTAATAACATTTCGAATGATATTTTAATGATGACTATGACGCTGGCGATGATGGGATCTGAACGAGGTTGTATAAACCTGGCCTGTTTCATGTGATGCACAACATTTGAAAAACTTTACACAGCTATACACAACAAATTTACAGTGTTGCGCTTGGAGAGCAAAATAAGTATTCTGTTTTGATTACTAATGTTTATGTAAATGTTTATTTATGTTAGTGTTTATGTATGTATTATCATCGCCAGCGTCATAGTTGTCATTAAGATAGCATTTGCATTTTTATTACAATTTATTGATATCAATGACAATTTTTAAAAATACACAAAGTTGAGCAATATTATTATTGTAACAATTTTGCAAAAAGAGTTGAATGAATAATGCATATTAAGTATAATTCAAGCATTAAATCAATTACCATGAAAATCTTAATCCCATTGCCATTCACCTCACTACCGGAATGTCATCAAAATGTGTATTATGTTGGCAGAGAAAGTGGTGATTAAAAGTTTTTGCCTTTACTGGATGACCAAAATTTTGAGAGAGATAGATTCAGACGCACCTTCTTCAAAATAATTGATAAGGTCCTTCTTCTCTTTTATTTTGAAAATATCGATGAGATCTTGAGCACCTTCCACACCCCGACCGTGAGTGGCGACAAACTTCTGTAGAAGATGCTCGTATTTCCCATGCGGACACTGTTTTTGAATTGCCAGCTCTTCCGCTGCGCTGGCGTCGGCTAGTTTGAAGCCCAGGTCGACGGCAAAATCGCTGACTGGATAAAGTGTTATATTAATTTGCTTGGAAAGGTCATTCACAAGGGCATCACTAAGAACTTCTTCCGCCATCACTACCTGAAGGAAAATAACATTGATTAGGAAAGCTGATAGTATAATAACATCAAAAGGAAGGGACCTCTTTTGAGCTTTGATTGGCCTACCCCTGGATCTACTAGAAGGTTGCGCCACAATAGCTACCAACCCCTTAGTGAAGATGAAAAAGAATTGTATAGTACATTGTGTTGGGAACCCCTCCCCCTGTTGAAAGGAAAATGCAGTGAATTTTCAATAATTCATTGCATTTTGCCCCGACCCCTATTAAGAAGAAAAAAAATCCTCTTTGTGGGCATGCCTTGACCCATGATGCATTGCCCTACAGAGGAATTTTTAATGTTGGGGACCGGGGGAAAATTCAATAAATTATTGATAATTTATTGCATTTTCTTATTTTTTTTTTGGTATTTGAGGGGGCGGCAACGTACCCTAGCCCCGCTGCGTAAGTCATGATTCAGTGATTAAGCAATGGCATCGTAACTGCGAGGCCCAAGAATAAAAACTGTGTCGATCAGCTATATTAGTGCCCTTTTGTGAGGCATTAATCCTCATTACTGTCAGTTATGACTTAAGGACGTAGGTCCGCTAGTAGATTAGCATATTAGCATAGACATGCTTTAGCAGTCACCCAAAACAAACACTCACAATTTATTATTCAATATAATCTGAGGACGTTACTATTATCTAGATCTAGTAGGAATAAATCATATTAAAAAGCTTTCCATAAATCGGGGTAAAAGAAAAATATTCCACCATTATGACCAACAATGTATATCATCATCATCATCACCATCATCATCACGCTAAGACTCCGCGGGGGCTCTCCGCGAGCCTTTGAATTCTATTGATTTTTAATGGATCGCCGACCCGAAGTTGGTGCAGTTCCTCCTGAACCCTCCCCTCAGGGTACCGGTGCCCGGTGCCATCGTCAGCGAGAGAGTCTACTCTGTTGAATTGGCTATACTCCACCCGAGGTCCTCCTCCGTGTCGACGTCCAGGGCGAAAACAGACGCGATATGCATAATGCATGAATGCGTGCATGACGACATAGATACCTCATGCATATTCAACATTACATCCGTAACATATACAGACACACGACAGATGACCATCAACTCACATTATGTTGCGTATCAAATGCACGATGCAAAGGGTCGGGCTTACCCCGAGTAAAGTATCTTGCAATAGGATGTGCTTTGTAGTAGCTGCACTTTTGCAGCCTGCAAAAGCCAGAGAGTTACATGGGGCTTCCCGTCTACGTCCAAACTTGGATTAAGAGACCTATTCCATCATGATTGCCGCGATTTTTACATAGTTTTCATGAATGGAGGTATGAAATCAAAGCTTATTTTGTGATTGGGTATATTTGTCTCAGATTCTAAACAAAATCCTGGATTTAGCTAATGCGCTGCAATCATAATTACAAACCTTTAGGTCAATCAGGAATCCCATGACGTTTACAAACCGATCGCCCTTCTAATTATCAAGATATTTATGATTGGAATTCGAAATTTCAACAAAAAAAGTTTCCCAATGGTTTTTATAACACATCGGTCTACTGGGAAAATGAGTATGATAAAAACTGGTCACTCAAAGATTTTTACTTTTTTGAGGCACTTCATGATCATTTTACAGCGCAATTTTGTTTGGGCTTCAATTGCACCATACGACTGACGCTGATAACACGTAGTGCCATGCATCTCAGATTTGGCATTGTTAAACAAGAAGGAGAAGTAAAAGAGAAGAAGAAGGAGAAGAAGAAATGGAAGGAGTAGAAGAAGAAGAAGAAGAAGAAGAAGAAGAAGAAGCAGAAGTAGTAGAAGAAGAAGGAGAAGAAGAAGAAGGAGAAGAAGACGGAAGAGAAGGAAACAAAGAAGAAGAAGCTGCATTACAAACTGTTGCAAAACTCTAGAATAACCGAGGAGTGTTTATAATTCATGGCCGGTGGAACGGGGGGGGGGGCGGACGAGTATGGTAAAACCGGTCACTCAAAGATTTTAACTTTTTTGAGGCACTTCATGATCATTTTGAGGCGCAATTTTTTTAGGGCTTCAATATTATACCATATCACAAACGTTGATAACACATAGGGCCATGCATCTCAGATTTAATATTGTTAAACGATGCCTTTAAGGCAAGCCGCCATAAAGTATTGAGAACATCCAGGGAATTAACATCATGTACCCACTACCTCATCCGAGTTGACAGTGACAAATAATGATTTTCATCTTT
>BEXV01001920.1:0-14106 GCA_003118195.1 Hemicentrotus pulcherrimus | reverse complement strand
CTAATGATATTCGTTTGTCTCGCAATGTGGTCAATAAGGAATCTAAAAGTTCACGACGTTTCGTGTGCATCTGCTACACTTCGTCAGGTGATAATAACTACTGTAAGCAAGGGTCTTTTACACTCTATGGGAGGACCGGCGGAGCGGTCCATAATTCGATCGATAATTGGAACAATGACGCCCAATGCCTATTGGTCGACGCACACGGTGATCGACTAATCACCAGGCCGCTGGATTCGGCCGCTGGTTCGGCTAATGTACCAGGCCTATTGGCCGACGCATACGGTACTCAACGGGCCGCTGGCTCGGACCGTCTGCTGAATGGAATCGACCGGTGTTGGCTGGCAGGACGGCGAGTGTCATGGCGGCGTATCGTCCGCATCCAAAATTCGGGGATATCGATCCCGTTGTCTCTGTTGAAATTACTAGGATTGAGACGGATATTGATAGCATCTTTCACCCTCCGTGTATACCAATGCCGTTCCTGGGAAAGGCACTGAACCCCGTCCCAGTCTGGTTGATGCTGGTTATCCCAAGCATGTTCGGCTACGGCTGAGTTGTCAGTTCGACGGAGTCTGACGTCCCTCTTATGCTCAGTGAGTCTTTCGACGGAGTCTGACGTCCCTCTTTCGACGGAGTTTGACGTCCCTCTTTCGACGGAGTCTGACGTCCCTCTTATGCTCAGTGAGTCTTTCTTTTATCGGACGGGCAGTTTCACCGATGTAGGATCTATCACATCCTTTACAAGGGATGTTATACACAATGTCGTCCCGTCTATGTGGAGGAATTGGATCTTTGGGGCGTGTAAGTTGTTGACGTAGGGTAGTATCTGATCTGAAAACCGTTCGAATGCCATGGCTCTCTAGGCGGCGCTTGAGTGATTAGGAGACCCCATCAATGTACGGCAAGACTGTAAAAGTTTTGTTTACCTTTTGATCCCTGGGTTGATTGGCTGAGTACCGTGTGCTTACAGTAGTTATTATCACCTGACGAAGTGTAGCAGATGCACACGAAACGTCGTGAACTTTTAGATTCCTTATTGACCACATTGCGAGACAAACGAATATCACTAGCGATATTATTTTCGATACTATATCCGCAATGAGTAATATGTTTAGCATTATGAAATATATTGCTTAACTTTATACACCATACAAGATATTGCTTAAGCATCTTGCTTTGCAGTTGGGTGTGATGGTCTGAAATTTATTTGCGAGCGAGCGATGACAAATTTAAAGATATCTAAGATCGCAGTGCGAAAAATACAAAGATTAACTGTCGGAGGTGAAAATAGTGCACTTCTTATACCCTCAAATAGAGGCACTCACCAGGAGGGAAAGGCAATCATGAGAATAAGGAATGGGCATTTGTCGACGGAAAATGGGCTCCCATCAGATTTTGATAGGGGCATTTATAAAAAAGGTGAAAAAGGGAATTTATATTAAAAAAAGGGTTGGACCCTTATTAAAAACGAAAAAAGGGGCACGTATCATTGTTAAAAGTACAATTATGAGAGGTGAAAAGAGGCAATTATCGCACTTGAAAAGGGGCAATGACCAAATATGAAAAGGGGCACTTATGTGAATGAAAAAGGAGCACTTATAAGAAAGGAAAATGTTCACTATTTGAAAGAAAATGATTTTAAAGGGGCATTTATAGGAGTTGAAGGGGGCACATGTCTGAAGCGAAAAGGAGTAACTTCTCGTACCTGAAAAGGGTCATTTATCAGAGAAAGGGCACTTAGAATGAAAATGGACACTTATTTCAAAGAAAAATGAAGACTTGTGAAAGGAAAAGGGGTACTTTTCGGGTGCGTGAAAAAGTGGGGGGGGGAGCACTGTGCCTCCTCCCCTCCCCCCCGGGAGGGCCGCATGTGGCCTGATTAAAAAAAAAAAACATGATATAAAACTTACGCTCCAACTACAAAACAAACTTTCATTATCTCCTTCTTCACCCAGATATACTTATCATACCAGATATGCTCTGAAATATAAGCATAATATTCCCCTAAGGCCCTGACCAGAGCACTATTTTTTTCTTCAAAAACTATGACCAGTCTTAGACAGTGCATTATTATTGGAAGGGCGTTATAAACAAAACTTCAGACTTAATATCATTCTAACCTTCAAAAACACCTTAACTATCTTATGCCTGTTACGTTTGAATACATTACATAGGCCTGCATCAGCTTTTCAATGAAACAAACATAAGTTGTGACATAATAATCTTTCTCCAAAATATCGAACTGGAGTATTCTGTTGTATTGCTTGTTTATGTACATACGAAGAGCTTATTTTCAAGAGGCACTAGATCAATGTGTGTAACTTAAGAAAGAACAGTTTGTTTACCCGAATTTGTTGAGGTGTCTATGGAAAATTATTATTAAAAGATGTATGTGTTCATAATTTCTTTCGGAATGTAGGTTAATAATTTTGTTCAAGGTAAATAGAGGAAAATGTATTTCATTATCTCCATTTGCTATCAAAAGATTTTGCTCCTTTCGGGAAAAAGCGCTTTAAATGTTTTACATGTAGAGATATAAATAACAAAGAAATAGATGAAATCAATGAGACAAAATAGATACTGATTATGAATCAGGGAACAATTTTCGAATTTTCGTCTCCTACATGCTGCCATTTGGACACAACCGTCTTTCTCTTCAGTGATACAATATTAACTTTACTTGCATTATGAAGGAAAAAACAACAACAACGCATCATCAACCCCACATAGCTTTAAAAATCTCTTCAGATTGAACTGGCCAAAAGTCATGTGATATTCTCGCTCAGATGCTTTTCTTTACCTTTAAGAGTTCTTTATATTGAGGACTTGGTTGATAATTTTTTTTGTTTTTTTTTGGCAATAACGCCCAAATTACAAAAATTAAACAAATGCACGACTGTAACTTTTAGCGCGTTTTGAAAAATGTTATAGGAAATATCAGGAAATAAAATGAATAAAAAAAAAAAAAAAAGATACAAGGACATGCATTTTAAAAAGGGTGAACGGAAACGACATAACAACTATTGAACTATCAGTGATAGCAAAATGTGTATATTGATGGTAATCTTGCGAGTAATAGCCATTAACTACTCTCATCGGGCTCTCATCATTTTTCTCTTAATTTCTTTCTGTTTGATGGTGAATTATGGGGGGGGGGGGTGATTGTACAGGCCACCCCCACCAGAAATATTGGGGGATATATCCCCCACTCCCACCCCTCGGGATCGACACCCATGGTTGCTTTGTTAAGCTATGGTCACAAGTCAGAGCAGCGACCGACCGATTAGTAGCCTGCTCGGTCGCCGCTGGAATTTAGGCATCGCCCAACGATTTCTTTTTGTTGGAGGAGTCGAGCAGACTGTAGAGCCCCAGTGATGACTAAGCAGTGCCCTGTCGATTTCCCGTAGGTCGCCGGTCTATTTTAGGTCAAAACTAGGCGAAATCGGAGAGCTTCTTTGGGCGGTGTCCCGGTAGTGACCGACCAATGACCCACCGATACCCGAGCTGTCTCCCACCGGCCACAGTATAATTTTAAGGAAATTGCCCGGCAGCCGGCTGGTAATCGGCGGGGCGCCAAAATACGCTCGGTGCCCGGGCGTTTGCCGTCCGGACACCGACCTAAACGAGCGTTCGATGTCGAACGATTTAAGTCAAAAACCAAAGCCGCTAGGTCAAAGGTTGCTGACCGATTATGAACTCGCCGCCCAGTGACCGACTGATCTCCTAGCGGTGACCGGGCGGCGACCGGGCAGCTTCGATTTCTGACCTTAATCGCCCGACGGTGAACGCTCGATTAGGTTGGTGCCCGAACGGCGACCACCCGGGCACCGAGTATACTTTGGGCGGCGAGTGAAAGTGAGCAGGCGCCGTCCGAATTTCAGCAGCGACCGAGTGATGCCCTTAAACAATTAGGTTGTGCATGGCGGCTCGGTGCATGAGCGAAATTAGCTCAAAACTCGCCTTCCGGCCGCCGAGCAGGCTACATTTACGTGATGTGACCATAGCTTTAACTAAATCAGATTTAATTGTACAAAATCCTGTTTGACTTTGTAACAATTCCCAATATGATGCACATTATATCGATTATTACAATGGCAACCTTTCACCAATGTTTTTATGTCATCCATGTTTTGATGGGAAAATCATTTGTATGCAACACAATTATTGTTTAAATCAGTGTAGCACCTATTTCATCTTATTACCTGGATTTGGTTTCTGTTGTTGTCTGTGTTTCTGTTATTGAAAAAACACCATAATCATTCCATCCCCATCCGGCCATGCATTTTCCAACCATAACATTTAAATCTTTCGAATTTCAAACAAATTAATTTTTATTCTTAAATTGTATAAGTTCAATAATTTATTTTATTGCAAATATGGTAATACAATTCAGAGTTATGTTTATGAACCAAGCAATCTGCCATAATGTGCAACGATGGCGACCCGACACATGCCGCTCTGACATGTCTGACGGCGGTTGCTACAGGCTTTACTTCATCAATATGTGGGGTTGGGGTTTATTTGCTATTGGGTTTTGAGCTGGGTTTGTGCTTGGTGTTGGGTTTGGTGTGGTGTAGGTTTCTTAACCGGGCTTGGGATTAGGAGTTTGATTAATGTACTGAATTGCCGCGAAGTAATTGTAGCTGGAGGAGGTGTCGTAGAAGAAGCACAATAGATACACAAAAAGAATTGCAATTTTACCACCATAATGTTACCATGCATATGTTTTAGTGTAATTTTCCTTTGTGACTGATGTATACTTTGTAAAATAAACTGCAATTCGGCTCTCGGGCTGCGAATGTTTTTGAATGCGCTGTTGTTGTTGTTGGTTGTTTTTAATGGCGTTCAGTCAGATTTGATTATTTACGCCTAGGGTATATGTAAGGAATTGGAGACCCGTAAGCACATTTACATAATTTACATAAACATGAACTATGTTTCACATACAGAAAGTTTTGTATTCTCTTCAGTAAATTCTTCTCTTTATTTGGTAACAAAATTGTGGTCATGATGTAACTGATTAATAAGATAACAATGATTAATTACGTCATCACCAAAGGTCTTTTATTACCTACATGTGCAGGTAATTCGGGACAGTTACAAATCAAGACATTTAATATACAATTTGAATGAAAATGGGATTGTTATAGTTAAAATATTTTTGTTAAGAGATACATGCAGCCAATGAACTTACTGTAATTTTGAAACGATTTTAAAACAATGTGGCCTAATTGGATAACTCCCCAAACCTGTTTTGTATACAAAGGGTTACAGTCTATATAAACCAGCTGGCTGATCTCACATTTTTATTCATATTGTCCAGAAACCTTGTGAGTCTTCTCATTCTATAATACACCCCAAGTTGGACACGTCCCTTTCTCTTTAATGCAATACACAATTTAAAATAAATAAACAGATAAATACAGATTGTATTCAGTTGCAACTTAATGTATATTTGAATTTTTGAATTTCTTCAACAGTATGTCTCTTTATTTGTCAATAATTTATACGATGGCCTAACATTCCGTATTAAAATGTATAATAAAAATAAAAATTCCTGCATTCGTGAGTTTTAACTTGCGATAAGTCAGATAATTTGTGAGGTTTTATTTTTTCCGCAACGAATGGTAGATGTAGTAGTGAATAGTTGTATTATTTATCAAACAATCATTGATAAATCGCCGTAATCCGTTTTCGATATGATTATTTTTTGGTGACCGGTCGGCCGGCGTCTTTTTGTGCCGAGCGGCCATTTTGGAAAAAATAAGAACAAAAAAAGCCTCCAGAGGATATTGGACTTACCCATGTATTCATGTGTTATCTCTTACTTTGCAGACCGTGTTCATTGTGATATCCAGCTAGTCAACCAAGTTGTCAGCTGGTGTAAACAAATAGACAGGTAAAATATGAACACGGTACTTCTACAACCCTATCGACAAAGCCCGTCGTCGAATGCCCCATCCCTGGTTGCGACTTCGCCTCCCCGGACTCTGATGCCTCCATCATGGTCGCTCTTCTCAACACACAAAGTGATATACACACCTCTGGACAAGCTGCCAAGGTCGAGAAGGTCAAAAGGCCCACCATAGCTGTTGCTGGCTCTAGTGAGAAATGGGCTTACTTCGAGTCACAATGGTCGGACTACGTTGAGGCGACCAGGATAACCCGCAAGGACAGGGTGGTGCAACTCATCGAATGTTGTGATGAACGTTTGCGCAACGACCTTATCAGATCAACAGGTGGTAGCATCACTATATAGCCAATCGAAGAAAGAGGTCCTGGTGGCTATTGAGTAGCTTGCTGGCCGAGAGGAGAACACTATGGTCCCCAGATTCACACTGCATAATATGCGTCAGGACCGTGATGAAACCGTACGTAGCTTTGGGGCCCGCCTGCGTGGTCAAGCAGGCATATGTTAATTCCTCATAACATGCCCTAGGTGTGACGCTGATGTCAACTACACTGAACCATGATGCGCGATGTACTCACCCGTGGTATCATCGACCCTGAAATCCAACTTGACCTCCTTGGTGATAAGAACCAGGACATGACACACGATGAGGTCTTCCAGTTCATTGAAGCCAAAAAGGCTGGCAAACGGTCAGCGTCATCATTCCTAGATTCACACAAGACATATGCCGCTAGCAGCACATACAAGAAAACCAAGCAAGGGTGCTTCAAGGAGAGACAAAAACATGTTCTTACTGCGGCAAAATATGACATGAAAAGAATGCCCCATCCCGCATCCGTATACCATATCTATGACAACCTCTCCGCCACATGGCTCAGATTGAGATCAACTATTTGTTGGCGTGAACGTCACGATTATGTCTGACGACTATGAAGGCTTGTGTTTTAAAGTCTCCACCCCTACAATGACTTGTCCAGCATCCGCAATGGCCGATGCAGGATGCCAGAGCTGTTTTGCTGCTTTGAAGCTCACCCAGTGCCTTGGGTTACCTCTTTCGGACCTCATCACAGTCACTATGAGGATGAACACTGCTGCCAGAGAAGGCATCAACACCCTTGGAGCTGCCATACTACGCTTTTCGGGCAGGAATGGTCGGGGCCGGGTTCTCCACTCCAGGCAAATGACCTATGTCACTGACGGATCTGACAAGATCTTCCTCGGTAAAGAAGCCTTCATCAAACTCGGGCTCAACTCCGGCATCTTTCCCACCATTGGTGCTACACAGGAATCACAGGATCTGGACACAACGGCTGCTCTACAGGAGAATTCAGCTGTCACTTGTAGTTGCCCCTGTTGCCAACGGCCTCCACCACCCCGTCAAAACTACCCTTCCCGGCTACTGACGCTAATCGCCAGAAGCTACATCAATGATTACTTGACTACCACAAGGCGGGTGCATTCAACACCCTGCCCCTCATGGACAGCCCACCAATAAAACTGATGGTAGATCCCCAGGCTGAGCCGGTCGCACATCACACTCCGGTGCCAGTCTAGATCCACTGGCATGACGCTGTGAAGGCTGGTTATGACCATGATGTCCAGTTGGGTGTCATCAACCGTTGACTTCAGTGCTCTCAATACTCATGCCGGGAGGGAAACGCATCACACGCCATCAGCCTTCCACCAAGCGAGATCAGTTTCGCATGACACAAAGATGCATGGAATGGTAACCACAACGTACCCCTCTGCAAGGACGACCGATATTTGACGACCTTCATTAAACCCTTGGGTAGTTACTTCAAGGTTACTTCAAGGATACATTGTCTAAGGTGACGGCCACACAAGGCGGTATGACGAGTCACATGATGTGTCACACATCCCCGATTAAGACCAAGTGCGTGGATGACGCCCCTCTGTGGGCAGACACAATGGCAGACAACTTTTTACATGCCGTCCGGTGGCATGACACGGCATGGATCACCCTCATTCCTGACACGTTTGTGTTGGGTGACAACACCGTAGAGTTCGCTGGGTTCAAAATCACCCCTGACAATGTTTGCCCTTGTAGGAAATACTTGCTGGCAATCCTGGACTTTCTAACCCCAAAGTATATCACAGACATTCGCTCGTGGTTCAGGATTGTTAACTAGGTATCCTATGCGTTCGGCGCGGCAGGGAAAATGCTACCCTTTCGACAGCCTTTGAAGCCAGGCACACCCTACGTATGAGACGAGTCTCTCAAGAGTGCCGGCCTTTCAGGAATCCAAAAACTGTCATTGCCAGTGAGATTGCAGAAAGCGTCAAAATCTTAGACCCACAAAAGCTCACATGTCTGGCGACGGATTGGTCCAAAAGCGGCATTTGTTTTTGGAACCTACTGTTACTCCTTACATTAGTTCACGCGTTGGATAAGACCGGATACTTTGTTCTAGGTTGCGATGACATTATAATTGCTGTTGATCACAAGCAACTCTTCAAGATCTTTGGTGACCGCACCCTGGAGCACATATCTAACCCACGCTTGAGGAACTTGAAGGAAAATATCGTCAGATATAGGTTCAAGATGATCCATCTACCGTACGTCAACTCAACTGGAGATCCTGTGCAACCGGTCCTCCCTGATGATGTGGCAGCCGTCAACTACAGCCCTCTCATCTTAACACGCTCCCCGACTCTCATGGCCGGCTTGCGAGCCCCGGCCTCACGTGTGAATACCCTTGAGGACGGCTCTTATCCTCTGCTGTGTTTTCCTTGGACTCCCTCAGCCTTCAGTCTGTTACTTGGGACAGCTAGGGTCCGTACTGCTACGGCTGATGACAACACCATGCAGGGCCGTGTCGAATCTGGCATGCCTGACTCCCGGCATGAACTCCCGGAACCTCTCCGCGACTATTTCCAGTTCTGGTATAGCCTGCACACAGCTGATGGTGTGGTGCTTTACAAGGACCGTGTTGTCATACGTCCACCTCTAAGGAAAAGGTGTTAAACCATCTTCATGCAGCCCGCCGAGGGGTTACCTCCATGACTGCAAGGGCTGAAGCATCTAGTTTCTGGCCTGACATCACCCCTGCCATCACAGCCCTTCGTGCACGGTGCAACCACTGCAATCGGATCGCCCCCTCAAACCCCAGCGCACCACCCAGCCCCTTGACATCTTAGTGTATTTGTGCGGATTTCTTCTATTTCAAAGGCTGCAACTACTTAGAAGTGGTCGACCGTTACTCTAACTGGCCGATTGTTGAGCGATCTTCCCATGGTGCCGATGGCCTCATCACTTATCTACGACGCGCCTGTGTCACCTTTGGTATCCATGACGAGCTGGCTTCCGATGGTGGCTCTAAATTCACGGCTCTTGCCGCGCGCCTTTTTCTAAAAAACTGGGGTGTACACCATCGCATTTCCTCAGTTGCTTATACCCATGGCAACTATCGTGCCGAATTCGAAGTTGGCGTGAAGACTGTGAAGCGTCTCATCACGGAAAAACACAAGCCCCACGGGTGCCATTGACACAGATTCTTTCCAACACGCCATGCCTCAGTAATAATAATAATAATAATAATTGATTCTTATTGAGCGCTACTACAGAAAAACTGATCAGAGCGCTATACAACAGAAAGAAACATACAAATCATAACAATTAAACAAGGAACAGTAATTAAGATACTATGAACGAAAAGAAATTTTGCTATTAAAAATGTAATATGGATTCAACATGGGAAAAGTTGGGTTTTAAGTTCCTTTTTGAAAGTGTGTTCTGTACTACATAGGCGGAGGTGTTGTGGTAGAGTGTTCCAGGTGGATGGTCCAGCATAAGAGAATGAGCGTTCGGCTGCCTTGGTGTTGGTGCGTGGGATCAGTAATAGTACAGGAACACTCCAGAAAGAGATACCAAGCTCTACCCGGCGATGTGCATCTTAATTTGGTCGCCCTATTCAAGACCACATTCCCATAGCTCCTTGCAGTTACAAACCTCGTGACACTTGGCGTGAGACCCTCGAAGCTCGGGAGGAGTCACTCAGGAACCGTCATATGATTGGTGCAAAACACTGGTGTGAACGCACTAAACGACTTCTGCCACTTTTCGAGGGCGATCATGTGCGTATCCAGCACCAAGCGGGGCTGCATACGGGCGTATCACCCTTCGCAATAGGAAGTTACTGAGGAAGTACATTCCTTTTCAACTCCCAGCGCCAAGATTGACCATCAATGACGACATTGGTTTGTATCGCAACTCATTGCATTTGCCCGTTCCTCGCTCACATTTGGGGTCCACTGCACGTCCCTTCGGGCACCGCTGCAGCATCCCTCATTGCCTGCTGCACATGGACTCCTCGTGCCGCTCCCGTTGGGTCATCCAGCATGGTCCATGACACTCCACGTCGTCGCCGTCCATCACCTGTTGGTGCATGATCCCTTACTCCGACGATCATTCCACCCTTTCTGCCTCTCCCGGACGATCTGCTCGACGTTCCGGAACTTTCACTTTTGCATTCCACGTTTTCCTTTTTGAAACTTTCACTCTTGCGTTCTTCGTGTTTGGTGTTAAACCTGTTACCTCAATTGGACTGTTTTTACTGTTAAACTTGTTACTTCAGTTGGACGGTTGGTGTTGCGCTTGTTTTTAATTTTCAGTCTTCGTCACCAAAGGATCTGTGTTTAAACTTTGTGCCCAAGACTTGGAGTGAGATATAGGATCATATTGGATTAGGGGCGTCGCTAGACCTAATTCAGTGGTGGGGGAGGGGGGGTTGTAGAGGCCACCGATTACCGACAAAACTAGCCACCAATTACCGACAACTATATTAATGCAAATGTCAATATGTCTACAAATTGACCCCTATAAACCCGGGACTGGGGACTCCTACAAAAATCAGGCGCGTGGCTACGATTATATCTTAGGCGGTTGGTAGTGAGTAAGCGAAGCATAAGAATGAATTACATTCCTAGGGAAATCCTTGTCTGAATTTAGTTCCCCTCTCCCTCGCGAAGCGCGGAAGCTTTGGTGTTTCATTAAATTATAAGAGAAAGAAGACGATTCGTTGTACCGTTCTTGACTCTTATTCATTGTATGAAATCCGGATTCCCTCCTCCCGCGCAAAGCGCGGAAGCTATGACGTTTCATTAAATTATGACTCTTGAAGGTAATACAAAGTTTTGGGAAATTTTGAAAATTGGGTGGATATTGAATCTTTACCATTTGATTTTTGTTGTTGATGCCCCTGTGGATGTATTATAAGCACTAGAAAAAAAATAGCCCCCAAAACACTTCTGCTTTCGAGAAAAATTTAATATAATATTTACCGGTGCTCCCGGTAAATTTTGATAAATTTCATATAGCGCCTACGGCTGTGCAATGGTAGCTGCGACCATGAAAATCTCAGAATATGTAGTTGTGATATATAATTTCCAAACGAGAATAGCTAATCGGTTGATTTTTGTCAAGAAACATTGTTTGATAGCTTCATTGATATCCTGACCTTGAGAGGGAGCTATACAACATAAAGAGTTTTAATTTACAATTTCATAACTTTAGACTTGATTTCAACCGCGACAACGATCACTGCATATTGTAGGATCGCATATGCTTCCAATATGTTCATTTTAACCAAATTCATGACCCCATACCAAAACTTTGTAATACCTTTAATCTTGTCTGAATTCATTTTCGGCCCTCCCGCGCGAAGCGCGGAAGCTTTGACAACTATTAGAGAAAGAGACGATTCGTTGTACCGTTCACGACTATTAATTCTTGTTCCGCACGAACAGTAGAAGCTATGACGTTTCATTTAATTGTTCGAGAAAGAAGACGATTTGTTGTACCGTTTTAGACGCTTAATCCTTATCTGAATTCACTTTCCCCCTAAACGAAAAATCTAGTCCGGATTTCATTTTCCCAACGTGCTCAAGGAAACTTATGAATATCCTTTTCACTGGTACCATGGTTACTCGTTGTAGAACACAATCATTAGGGACTTTTAGATTGAGTGGACGAGAACACGATGAACGCCGATTGATCATGCGTGTCAACGTACTCAACTGCCCATGTTGACTACAAATAAAAATCTTTTAGAATTCACTCGACGATATACATGTACATGCATGCAGGAAGTCACACTATGAGCATGACGGACAAAGAAGGAGAACAGAATATACAGTTCCTCATTCTACCCTCAACAATTGCTTTGGTAGACAAAAGAACATCCCTTAACTGCTATTATTTATATATGTGTAGAACAGGTGAATATGCATGTGAACTTGTTCTACACATTTTTACATAATAGCAGGGAAGGGATGTTCCTTTGTCTACCTGAGGAACTATGCGCACGCGGCATACTAGTACCGTACTAAATTCAGTAAAATCAAGGTTGACGCATTCTCGATCGCCGACTGAGACGACGTGACGCATGCGCAGTGCCTTAAAATTACGTCACACGTTGCAGTCAAAGCTGTCGACGTGCAAATCTAAAAGTCCCTATTCACATCTCTGGAACGACTGATTCTCCAGACTTATTTGTGAGACTATGGAACAGGTTGCATACTTGTATCCACCTCACACATTTAGAGATGTATCGGCATGTTTCACCGACCATCTCGCCTCAGATGAAGCCCCTGTACTCTGTCAACGGCTTCACCTCTGCTCTACAGCCACCTGCAGATGACTACGCGCAAATCATGATGTCCCTTCCGAACATCAGGGAGCTCATTATATACTGCAATTTGCTTGATGTTATATGCATAGTTTTCATCATTAATATAGTACAAATAACAGAACCCGAAAGTCATTGTAGCTTGCTCAGCATTGTGAGCATCTGTAAAATGGCGCCGGGCTGAAATGCTATGGAGTGGAGAATGTGCATACTATTTCAATGTTGATTACTCAACAGTCAAGTTAGTACATGTTTTCCCCATTCTCGTAATTCTTCTGTAATGAAGTGTTATTGATTGGCAGGAAAAGAATTTGGTATGAGGATGAAGTTTAGCCTTTGCAAATCAATGTAATTCTATCCATTCAGAAAACTGACAAATTTTTCAGTATCATAATCCATCTGCATTGAATCTACTTTCAGAAGTTTGGAGATCTGTCAGAATTTGCCCTTACCCCTGATGTTTTTGGGAAGCTATGGGATCAATTTATTACTTCGTCCCTACTTAGTCGGCTAGTTCTCCCCATCCCTGCCGACGTCAAGTTTAATCTGAAGCATTGTATTGTCAGTATGATATATTATGTTTGCTTTTAGTTTAAAGGGTTCAGCCTCAAATATGACCCTATGGGCTATTCGTTTATTTCCTGACACATAATTATAATTGTTTGTTAGTGATTATCCTTATCTTTATAGTCTTGTATAGCATTGTTATTTCATTTTTTTTAGAGACAGTTATTTATTATGGTGAGCGTTTCTTGACCCTAGAAACAGTGGCCATAAAACACATTTGTACATTTTGTTTAACGGAATTGCCCTGAAAGCTTCATATCCCAACCGGAGGCGTCACTTTTGCCCCCTCATTCGAAATTATTTTTTCAGAAGTGAACTGCACATGAAAAAAATTTATACATGATATACGCTCTCTATAATGAGGATAACAATGCATCCACATTATGGAATATCAAGCGATAGAAATAGGGTGGGGTCGACATCTGCCCATTCTTAAGAGTTTAATTGTCGTGAAACTTGCTATTTTAAAGCATGTGCCGGTAAAATACCAACAAAAATTACCCTATTTTTTAATATATTTTGGGAACTAAGTTTCTTGGCGAGCGAATTGGGCCCGATACCTGCGTTCCTAAATGCTCTTGTTTACTTTGTCCTGTCATTTAGATATATCCACCTAGATATCCAGAAGTGGACGTCAAAAGCGCACATAAGTTTTTTGACTACTTTTGGAAAGTCCTCTATAATCTCCGTGAGCTGCGTCATTTAAAGCTGATTGTTCCTACATCCGTTCCTGCGTTACATCTAGAGCTCCTTCAATCTGTGCAGACCTTCCAGACACAATTCGGATCTTAAATGGAAGTCTTTTCAATACTGCTTTCCCGGTTACCAAATATTTCAGAACTTGACGTATTTGCCACTAACAACAATGACAGGAAGATAGCAGATGATACTTACTACGATAAGGTCGTTTCGGCCATCATTGACGGATTGGTGAAGAATGTTGTCCATCTGAAAGTTCTCAATATGACCTTTGACCCG
>BEXV01001919.1:64015-74343 GCA_003118195.1 Hemicentrotus pulcherrimus | reverse complement strand
GTTGAAGTAGCATACTCACACTCATCATGGCATTGGAGTCCTTTTCGTGCTCACTTTTCACTTTCAGATTATCTTCCGTAGCGCAGAAAGTGAACGTCTGAATTACATCTGCGCCTGCTCGGAGGAACTCTCGATGAAGTTGTTTGACTGAAAGTAAAAGTTTATATACATGACTTTGTAAGACATCCAGCAACGATGAAATGAATGATACTATTAATAATAACGAAGCTGGTTATCTATCTGTTTGTATTTGTATGTTTATTTGAAATCCAACCTCAAGTTTGGTTGTAGTGAAGAAATAATTATAAAAGGCGTTTCTGTCACTTACCAGGACAGAGTAATAACAATACTAATAATATCATTCCGGGTTTAATTATAAGCGTTAATGCATCTTCTAAGTCTCTAAGCGCTTAATTTACAGAGATATTAGTACCCTGGTCATCATTGTCATATAGGATTCAGTCTTGTTCGCACACAATGTATGCACTTTCTCCACTCTTCGTGGAGTATTCGAATCGGGCATGCCCTCTTAGAGAGGCTCACAATGCTGATCAAACTACACAAACTTTTGCATCTTATCGGGTAGCACACTTTACAACGAGTGGGAAGAAACAAATTACATCACTTAACGCCTTGCTTAAGGAAATAAGTGCCGTGTCGGTGATCGCACCTACGACCTTTGAGTCTCTGTAATTTCCGTATTTTCACAGTAATTAATGTACGGAAGTGTAGACATAAGTAAAATGTATACAAGGCAACCAAAAACAAGACGTTAAAAAACACACACATCAAAATTGTGAAAATGTCGTCAGCGAGTTATATAGACATTGGCGAATTGATATAATGTAACAGGAAAACGCATTNGGGGGCTAGCCAAACGGGAAGACATTGAAATAGTTAGAATGCGGTAATTTGTAACCAGCATAAAATACAAATTAAAAGCAGCACTTAATATTTTTGAATATTCGACAATACTTTTTTATAAAGTAGTATTGGTAATATTGTTATTATATATATGAATATCTTCAGCCTACAAATACTCAATTCTATATTATTAATTGTTTTATTTTATTTTTCGTTATAGTTTTGTTAGTATGGATGGGGTTCTATTATGTAAATAATATCTATCATTCAGTACTCAAAAAAGTATTTTGATAACACAGGTAAAATGGAATATCTGACACATTTGCATCTATCTAAACTTACATCACTTAGTATGGTCTTATTTTGTAGACAAAGATTAACGTGTACATAGTTTTAGAATACTAAAGCTAGGAAGAAAAAAAAACTCTCAACAAACCATTCATCAGCCAACCAAATAGACACACAAACAAACACATAGGCCCGAATTCACTAAGGAGGTTTGTCGACAAACCTAGGTTTATGTGCGTCATATCACGCGTTTTGACGCGTTTCAGACCAAGGTTTATTTATTTATTTATTTATTTATTTATATCTAATCTTTAGATATAAACTGAACCTTAGGCTAAAACGCATCGAAATGCGTCATAGACGCACATAAACCTAGGTTTGTCGACAAACCTCCTTTATGAATTCGGGCCAAAGTTTCTGACCTGCGTCTGGATATTGTATTGTCGCTTCTGGGGTCCAGCTGCCAGCCATTACATAACCCCTCTTCTCGAGAGTAATCAACATACTCCCATCGCCAACCACAGGACCGTCGGCGAGTCGCTCCAAGAGTCCTTTTGTTGACGAGGACGACGATGACGACGACATAGCAGATCGAAACACGTTAATTCAATAGGAAAATGTCCAGAAATCTAAACCATGCATGGATTCCAGGCCGAGTTGTGTTGGTTTAGCAGTAGGCCTTCAGACCGTATACAGTTCGTTGTCTTTGGCTACAAATAAACTCGGACGTGGCCCCACTTCATAAGTAATATACAGACCTGGCGTTTAGAGATTTCGGTGGTAAGCGGTTTTGATCGAGTAACGTTGTTATCATTATTATTTTTACCTACTTGTGCGCGAAAAACCTTAAACAGTGGTTTGTATTATAGCTACGCCTCCCCGGTGTCACAGTTATTGGTTCCGGCAAGGCGATTCGGTCCACCGGATTCAATTGGCGACATATTGTTTTTAGGATTCTTTTGATTTCTTCCATTTTCCAAGATGACATTAACATGCCAAGATATGATGAACAGATGAATCACGACCATATATATGAACTTCAAAGGAAGTTTATAATAAAAAAGAAAAAAAAGAAAAAAGGGAGGAATCATCTCTACACCACCCCCTTCTATACATGTATTCAATGTAGATAGGGAAATGGAAACGTTTAAGGGAAAAATGTCTAAACTATCAAAGTGAGTACTATGTCTCCTCCAATCTACCTCTATCTCGTTCACCCTTTATCTTACTTTTACCCCAAGCCTTCCCATTTTCTTAAATGGAGTAAAGATATGTTACTTCAGCTATTAAGCTTTTTCCTTCTATTTCCTCTTTTTTATGTAATTTTCGTCAAAGGATTTTGGTGTATACCGTGCTTTACCCTTAACAACTAAATGGTTTCCCAGAATTATTAAATAGTTTACTAACTGTTACCTTTCCTTAATAAGTTAAGTTAATTCCAAACAGTATTACTTCCCAAAAAAATAAAATAACGCACGATTAGTATAACATCGAAAAGATTACTACAGTTAGGCTATTCCACATGAAGCGAGTGTAAAATAAATAAATAACGATTTCCTCTTCCTATTTACAGTAACAAAATAAATTATTCCACAACGAAACAAAATAATGATTTGTGTTAATAATTTATTGCAATAATTTAGAGTGGAACTCCCTTGAGTCCTCACCACACAGTAGTTCTCACTTCGTTCTGGAGCCGACCGAGAAAATCGTAGAGCGTGTTGTGGTCGGGGTAAAATGTAAAAAAATCTACGTAATTATATTAGCAGAAGCCCTTAGGCCTAAAGGTACTATGTCCCATTTGCAGGCCAAAAAATGAAAAAGTTTAATTGGGAAAATAATGACTATTAGTTGTTAAATCGACTTTAGGGCTATAGAGCCCAAAAGTAATAGTCTTGAGTTTCAGACGATTGTACCGAATGGTCATACGTTTTATGCTGCGCAAAGATTCAATCAGTTTAATCTTGGCCATCACAAGAAGTGGGTTATTGATGTAGACAAATGCTCATGNCAAGTAAACGGGTTTCCTTGCATACTTTGAATATGAGGACACTGCTAATGTTTTAATTTCACAGATAGAACATACATAACATATTCATAATTTCTGCAAAGTTCTACAGAATTGGAGGTTGGCTGCAAAAGGGACATAGTACCTTTAAACCAAGGCCTGATAGGTGATTTTAGTCGATTTGTTCCGGGGATCGAAGAAGCGCGCCGATTCGATCCTTCGGAACCCGGATCGAATTTACAGCTCCACACCTCGATGCATGCTAACAATATAAAACGCATTCTGTATGATATCAATAGACCAGTTCACGGTTAGCACATTACTGCAATGAGCCCGACTATCCACAGATGTTCAAAACATGAAGAGGTCCCACTTTGTACATTTTGAAATAATCACTCCTCCAGCGATGGAGGTGCTATATAAATAGCCTTTCTTTCCCCCTTTTCAAAGAATACTTCCACCTGACCTGTGTATCATGGAGTGCACTGAAAGTGCATGAATGAACAATAATGAGCACACGTATCCAGTATTTCGTCTTCGTGTATTTCAAAATTTGTTCTGCAATGACCTTTATCTGCTCATCCTCAGACTGCAACTGTGAATTGGCTTATACAAGTTAAAGTCCAATCCTCTTTCACACTAGGGACTTTGAGCTTTGCACAACGACAACGTGGATTGCTACGATCGATCGACGTCCTTTTAATGCACTGCCTTGTATGGACTTCACACGTATCAGTCCACGCAAATCTAAAAGTCCCTACTGACTCCGCGTATGACAACTACACGTTCACGTCTGGAGGAAGTAGTATACTTCTGTACTGATAACTATGGGTGATATCTTACATCAATCGAATTCCATAGATGATGAATGCCACTGTAACTTAAGGCTTCGGTGATACATTTTGATTCAATCATGAACCATGCATATGGAAATACGAAGGGAACAAAAATATGGAATTTCTAGAAAGCTTACTCAGTATCTTATATCATTCATTCTCCGCCATGGGTATCACAGAAACATGGCTGTATAAATATTCGCCTTTCCTAATGAAGCTTACGAATTAATTATCTATTCATACAGACAGGAAAATAGGAAGAGGATGTTGCGTTGCATTATATATTGAAAGTTTAATATAATTTAAAATCAGACAGGATTTACGTTTTCTGAAGGAAATGCAGAGGCGTTGTTTATTGAAAACTAAATAAAAATAAATATATATGTTGTAGGCATTGTTTAAAGACCATCCAGTATCAATCATGAACGCTTTCGTGAAGAACGTGAACCTTTAATATTAAAACATATAAATATCTTGATAATCAGACAGGCTATCGGCATGTAAAAGTCATGTGATTCCTGACTGACCTAAAGGTTTATAGTTATCATTGGGGCATGAGCTAATCAGAATCTGAGACAAAGTTACTCGATCCCTTTAATTCATGTCAAATCGAACAAAATGCTACTAAAGCTTTCCATATTTTACGTATAAAAGTTGTATTCATTACTTTTTATACTAAGAGCAAATGGAAAGGTGAAGTTGAACATCCTACATTTTCAAAGGACGGTGAAACCTAGATGGTTTCAGAGTAAAATTACATCTGGCAGAGCCACAATGACCGCATGTAGGTCATACACCGTCTTGTGTGTCCATTTCTTCCCTTAATTCCTGACGTTTTCGATAAATATCGTATTACGCCTTCGTTTTTCGCTCTTTTTGTAACCATTATTAACTTCATATTAAATAACCCTTTTAATTTGATCGAACGACATTATACGATGATGATGTAAATCACTCTCCTGCCTTCTACACGATGCGACTTTGAGTCTCTATTCACTATAAGCATTTTGTGCATTTTTGCCACACGATCCATCATGCCTCAGTCACACCGCTAGACCGAGTCTATACATCGATTCCACATCCACGAATGTTTGGCCATTCGGCGTGATGTAATTTTTGTTTGGTCTGTTGTTATAATAATAGTAGAAATAATAATAATAATACTAACAATAGATATATTGATTTAAACGACAGTAATGATAATAAGTTCGTGTACCTAGAATATATGATGCAGCAACGATGCTGTTCTCCCTGAGGGCCGTGCCATTATTATTACCCTAGCAATCCCATTAACATCCGGGTGGAGATTGGCAAATGTGGATAATTAATGCCCTGCCAAAAAAAGTGCCGGGCTGGGTTTCGCACCGTCAACCCCTAGTAGATCAAGCGAATGAACAACTATACCCTTCTCGGTCTCGGCAGTGTGACTGCAGTCTAAGTAATGACCTTCATGGTAGTTACAGAGTATGACAATAACACCGCTTAATTGCAACTGTGATGAAAATTACTCTTAATATAGCCTCGTTAAAGGATCAACGTGCAACTACATCATGATTTCAAAAGATATGTGAAAAGATATGAAAGCGTGTCTGTCACGAATGTCACTCACTCTCTCTTAAGCTCATTAAATGTCGTTGCTTAATGTTTCAATGAAATAAATTTCAAGTATTTGTTACCTTAGCTTTCGGTTTTAAACACATATATGCCCTTCAGGAACTGAGTACGAGCTTGGATTGGGATCACCATGATAATATAATTCATTTATTTATTGCAACCATGCATGAGTTGGATTTCACACAATAAAAAGACAGGCGTAAAAATGGTTAGCAAGATAGGTATATCTCTATATATATATATATATATATATATATATACTTTGTACAATAAAAGGAAACGAATTGGCACTTTCAATACATAAATACAAGACAATAACATTCAATACCAACCGCATTTACACATAATCATAAGGTGTGTGGGACTTCACAGAACCAATAATCATATATCAACTGACATCAACGCATTGTTCAGGGCCCCGTCTTACAAAGAGTTGAGATCAATCTCAACATGGCAATGGCCTATCAAGATCATCGTTACATGCGCGTATTGTACAGCACGCGCACTATCAACCAATGAGAACCGTTGTTTCAAAACTGCGATCGATCGCAATTCTTTGTAAGAAGGGGCCCAGAACAATTAAGAATGAAGTTTAACTTGAAAATCATGTCAAGAATGATTCGGACAGTAGATTTTGAAAGAGAGTGTAAGCACGCAGCATGTTTAATATGAAAGACTTCAAACCGACAAATTAAAATCGAATTCTGAACATTCTTACGTTCTGCGTTGAAATATGACAACAGTTCCGTGTCCAGCAAGTGCCCTGATATATCAATATGCAATTACTTGAAAATGTCGTCCAAAACTAATTAAGGAATATTCGGAGAGTCTAAAACACAACAGGGAGCACAGTTGACTATTGTTTTCACGGTCTAAAATGTAGTAGCACCTTTAAAATGACAAGCATGCCATCTGATAAATTACATAAATGCAAAACAAAATTGATGTTGATCACAAAGTGGTATCCATCAAACATCTTCGAACAAAATGTATACATCTTTGCCACGCTTTCTCTCCCTTTCTCTCTAAACCCTTCTCATTTATATTGCCTCTATTAACTCACTTTTTCCTTAATAATGTTTGCTTTTTCATTTCCTCACTGCTGCCATGGCAAGCTCTCCCAACTCTTGACGCACGTAGCGAAATATCCATGGCCGAGATCATTCGTGCCCAGATTATTACTCAGGCAACACGCCCCAATCTCGGCTGAAATCATCAGTTGATCTGCTGACGGCGATGGACAAGGTGGCAGAGTTCTGATTCATTGATTTTCCGATTTAAAATTTTAAGAAGTTTTCTATAACAGCGACGTTTATTTGCCATAGGTAGGCCTTTTGTAGAACATTATTTTAATTTGAACAGAGTTCGATAATGAATAACGTAAGATAGAAATATAACATGAAATCGACTTTGAAACTGAACAATTTGTTCACAACTATGAACGACTCTGCAAATGATTTGATTACATTTGACGAAATCTATAAGATGACGGACCAAGATATTGTTACTGTTGTTAACTTAACCTATTATACAATGGTGTTGGTCTTAGGACTACCGGGAAACGCTGTCATCATCAAAGCCTACGCATGGAAAAAACGGAAGACGAGCACCGATATCCTTATCATGGCTCAAGGGATAGTCGACTTCGTCGCTTGTGTATTCTCTCCTGCCTTCATCATCCGCAGTGCATTTCCAGAGCTGACGACAGAAAATTTTTGTAAAGCGGCATCTCTCGCCGAAAATGCGACGGCTTTTGCCTCACTTTATCTGACCACTGCAATCAGCATCGATCGCTACATGGCTGTTTGTCGTCCATTACGACGACGAATGACTGTACGTATGTCCATTTTCATTGCGGTACTGTGTACGGTCGTTTCCACCGTGATTAACATTCCAGCTGCTGTGTTTACTGAAGCTCGTCACTTCAGACGTCTTGGAAGAAGCCTTTGCTTCGTTTATGGCTCTTATGTCTTTGGTTCAACAATATCGTCTTTGGTGTTATTCGCCGTATCGCTGATGACGAATACTGTCCTTTACGCTTTGATCTACGTTTCCCTTCGTAAGAGAGCAAAGATTCACGCCGACCTGACGGGCAACGGTCCCGTTGTCGCTACTATTAGTACAAGTAATGCTCGTGACTATAACGTCGGTTTGGAAGAATCCAGCCCGATACAAATCCACGTGATCGCGGCGGAAGCAAAAACGGAGGACAGAACTTCTGCCTTCGGTAATACGAGTATCGAGAATAAATTAAAAACAGATTAGGTTTCATTGCATTCACAGAGAGCAGGATGTTCAAGTAACGTCATCTTGCCATCGTCACCTAGACGTAGGCCTTGGCCCTCCGGTTCTCATGTCACACATGCAGTGACTGAAACGTCACGGGAAAATCAACATCCCCCACCGTCACACAGAAGCCAAGGAATACCCTTATCTTCCCTGGCGTCATCACCGAAGATTAAAGCTTTCGAACGCCAGGGTACGAAGCGAATCCAGAAATTGCAAAACAATAATGATAGCGACTACGGAAGTAAGACGACTCGTATGCTCCTTATCATTACAATATTCTTTTTCGTCACGTGGACTCCCAAGGTTATAGTTCCGGTCATTCCACGTAAGGCTGTTCTAAGAGCCAGTCGAATTCCTGGATATTTGGCAGTTATCCAGATCTTCTACGCTCTCAGACTCCTAAATCACATCGTCAACTTCTTTGTCTACTATTTGGTCAACAACAGTTTCAGAAGAGACGTCAAAGAGTCGTGCAAACACTGCAGATGCAGTCCGAAGTTGATCATGTAAAAGGCATGTGAGAGATTAAGAATACGTAAACACTACCGATGGATATACACTTGTTGAATAATTTTGTTTTCATAATGTTTTGCCATTTCTAGATCCTTTAATATAGTAGAAGTTGAATTTTTATTTCGACCGATTTTTGTATTCAATTTTGTTTTGCCAAGGGATGATCGATGAATAATGATACCATAATAATTTCTCTCAGCATTTGATACCAATCGATTTATACTAAATATGTATATGTTTATGTAACCTGTGCAATGACCTATCTTATTAGTTTGTTCTGGATGGACCATAAACCGGCTTTCCTTAAAGTGTGTTCCTTTGTCCTTTCACCTTCTGCTCATACTCTAAAAAGGTGATTGTTTTCTGTTCTTTTGGTGCTGAAAGATCAGTTAGTTGAGGTACCGAAACCATATTTTAATCCAGATTTTAGGGGTATCCTTTGTCGTTGAAGAAGCATTATTTATCAAATAACAAACCAATTACAAAACTTTGGTTTATTGACAAAATACCCTCGGATATAGAACAGTCTGGAAAGTGACACGATTAAACTTGCGTCATGTGGTAGNGGGAGGGGGGGGGGTTGCAACCCCACCCCCAACCCCCCTCTAAATCCGCTTTTGCACACACGCACCCGCACCGTCAGACTGTTTTCTTTATCTGTGTATTCCCTGTATACCCCTTCTCTCAAACACACCCCTAAAAATACACGCTTTTTATTTTCTGTGTTCCTTCCTTGTATCCAAGTTTCTTACTGAACTACATTGTATTTCGATATCAAAAAATAATTACGTTGAATATGTTTCCCTTGTCATATACATTAAAGATAAACTTGAGTTCTGGTAAAAAAAGAAAATGAATTCTCACAGAATCTAACGAAACTTACACCGAATGTTCAAGATTACAAGTAAATGTCATGTGCCAAACAATTTTGGAAGAAAATGTATACTGGCTGAGTAATGAGCGTAGAAAGATAAGGAAATCAGGATAGTACCAACCCCGACACCATGTGTGTTGTCCCATATAGCTTTCTATGTACAGTGCTTGTTACTTTACCAAGACTCAGTCAAATTTATTATGATTTTGATGACTCCAGAACCTTGCATTACACACCATTACTTACATGCTATATGATCAACATTTCTGATCCATTCCACACCTTTTGTTTCACAATGCAATCGCATACCAGAACTCAAGTTTATCTTTAATGTTGTTAGAATTGATATGTGCTAATGTCACACGTACACTTTCCAAATGTTATCAGATTTTGGTGTTTCATTGTGCGGATTTGCTTTGTTCTTTATATAGAAACCTCAATAGAACGATTTCTTTGCTATTAAAATGAATGGTTGTTTTTTGTCCGTGATCAATAAATTCTGAATTCTATTGAATTTAAGTGGTTACTGAGGAATTTTCTTTTAAGATTCAACTTGAAGTATAGATTAACAGACACAGTCAACTGCATTAAAGCTTAACTGTCGTAGTTTATAGGAGGGATTAGAGCGCCCTGCAAGGTCACTGGAGAGATGGTTATCTCGTCAACTCAGCTCTCAGCTAACATAAGAAAAAGAGGATCATGGGGGACCAATGGTCACCGATTAGGCACAGTTATACAGATGGTGCAAGTAACTACAAGTAGTGCAGTGGGCCTTTAAAGTCGACCAATATCGCAGATATAATGTCATGGTAATATTAAAGAAGCATTCAGAGGCATTACTCTATTATAAATTGTTTATCTTGATTAGTTTTATTGGTAGAAAAAACACAATGATTTACAAAATATGCATTACATTATTTTGCAGAAAAATAAATAATCATATTGTTTTACACTTACAATCATATTGTTTTACATTACAGTGTAACATAAAAAAAATATAGCATGATACTTCTGCATACTCCGGCCGCACAGACGATACGAC